>CAEGAF010055325.1:0-88836 GCA_903067075.1 Micropoecilia bifurca | reverse complement strand
TATATATTTACCCAGACACTAAAGAAGTAGAATGTTAACAAGCTGCAATATACTTACTGGCACTACTTGCACTTGAAATTCACCTTTGCATTTTTGTGATTCTTTGTTTGCATTTCTTTCTTTCAGAAATGTTAGAATCCAGTAACCTCCTTACCTTTAATGGCCTGGCAAACAGTTCGGGCTACGACACATTCTTATTGGACGAGGAGCGAGGGAGACTGCTGGTTGGAGCCGAGGACTACGTCTTCTCATTCGACTTAGTCAACATAAACAGAGACCACAAACAGGTAAAAATCAAAACCTACCCTTTAGTCTGAAGTTTGGTATTTGTGTGTTGGAGAGAAACGCGCTCGAGTTAAATCTCCTCTCCCCTGCTGCCCAAATCCCCTCTGGAATCCATTACTTCATCTCCCGTTCTCTTTGCCTTCATTCCGCCCACCGTCTGTCTCGGTCCAGACACGGCTGTTCGTAATTCCATTACTCCACCTGGACTAGGTTAACAGTCTTTTTATCTGATTCGGGTTGCTATCAGACACACGGGTCTGACATGGACTTGCCTGCAGGCTGCAGGGAGCTGCACAGGGAAAAGGAACTGATGAAAAATACATACCCATGTAAAAGGAAAAAAAAGAAGAAGAAGAAATGTGTCCCTGAATTTTCTTTGTCTTTTGTTTACAAGCGTTGCTTAGCATCATTACAGGAAAATGCCAAAAAGCTGCATGAATTTTTGTGTTAACAAACTGCAGCTGATCCACAGAGATGTAGCACATTATTGGACTAAGGAAATGTGAGAATGTATTAATGCATGAACATGTATGTGGATATATTTCCATTGTCTACTGACATCTGTGTGACCAAGAGAGAGAGGGAAAGAAAGGATCTCTGTCACAACTGCGCCCTGAGAGCATAATCATCCTAGATTTACTTAAATACAGCTTATTCCTTCAGTGTGTGTTCACAATTAATGCGACACCAGGGGCCACATGTGAATAACAGTGAGATCAAACTCCTCCGAGTCAAGCTGCAAAACACAACTTTCTGACCATATTTGAAGTGAAAAGTACAACCTTATGTTCAAGATTTTTAACGACAAGAAATTTGAATGAGAGCAGCTGCTGACACCCCTGAATATTCTCATCGCTTTCAGTGTATTTTACAGAATAAAACAAAACACCTGGCATGTTTTACTTTGTGAAACTTATTTATTTCAATTTGTTTTCCTGTGAGCTGTTCTCGCCTCGTCATCGGGAATACTTTGCATTGCTTCAAGGCAAATTCAACTGAATTTGAGTGTAAATGCTTCCCTTTGTCCCCCTGATTTGCACTGAGGACTTACGGTTTCCCTGCATTCGTCTCATGAGACAACACGTTCGTCTTTCTCTCAACCTCCATTCTAACGTGAATTTGTCTTTCTCCTTTTTGCACAGATTGCGTGGCCCGCCACCCCCTCCAAGAGGGATGAATGCAAGTGGGCAGGGAAGGATTCGGCTGTAAGTCCCTCATTCATTATGGCATCCTGTTTGGATTCTGTCCATGGACTGAGTATTCGTTATCCGTTCAATTTTCTTTTTTTTTTCTCTTTGTGAATCTTTTCAGATGAATCTAAAATGTTATTTAGATTAGAAGTAAGGATCTCGATGGAGTATACTGAAAAGGGACAATAGAACTGGAGAGCTAGAAAATTACCTCTGATAAAGGCAATGTTCCATTTCACCTCTGCCACATTTAACCCTCTACTGGCCAGCTCACCATTTCTCAGCGGCACCTGCAAATAACCTTACGGATCGAGTGTACGTGATACATAGATGGGGCAAGGACAATGACACTGAGGTGATTTGCTTTCCACGATGAATAGATTAAATTCTGGAGCGTGTTTTATGTAGCGGACTTCCAGCACGCGTGTGAATTTTTATGTGGAAATCTTTTGTTTGAATTCATGTTATCTGACACCGTGTGTTGGCTCACGTGGGCAAATCCGCTCGAACACGGACCCCATGCAACCGACTTTGTGCGCTGGCTGGTGTTGGCGTATCTTATCTGTGTGTTGCTGTTTAGAAAGGCCCTCTCCATGTCGTATCTGATCTCAATTTCATGGCTGGATGAGTCTCGAGTGCAGGGCTGCAGGTTTTGTAGGATTATCTGGAATTGCACGCATCCTTTTGAAACTCGGCGGCTCCTCTGTGCTCAGAGTTAATGGCAGATTTCTGGGGTTTCGCTTAAAGTGAAAATGACCGCCCCTTGCAAAGTTAGAGTTTAGATCTGGCCTTTAACTGGGTCATTCTAATACCCAGTCTAACCCTAACCATAGCCCAAACAATCTTCCTGGTACTCTGGCTTGAACCTCCACCCTAGCCTCCTGTATTTAGTAGCCTCTAACATGTTTATTTAATTGTCTGTACTTAATTGCACTTATTTCCCCCAAATGAACATCCACAGCATGATACTACGACCATGATGTTTAACTGGATGGTTTTGGGGGGGTAAAGTGCAATTCTACTTGCATTTTGAGAAAATCTGGAAAACATCAGGGGATTTGAATACTTTTGCATTCCAAAGCACATGAGCAGCACACTGGCACTCCATCACACACAGGAAAGAGTTCACAGAATCGCACAAGAGACAAAATTAGGTATTTGCATGCTGTGAAAATGTTTACCTTTGAGAATGAGGCGGTGAGAGCAGAGACGGGGTAAAACACAGAGAGGCCTTGATTAGGACATTACCAAAGCATTCAGAGCTCCCAAAAGCAATGCCTTTCTCTAAACCACAATTTACAGCCATGAAGCAAATGTAACAGCTGCCCCCCTCTAAAAGAAATGCCTAAGGACTTTATTGCTACCCCTAGTCCAGCGACTGTAACATTGTCCAGGTTGTTGCACCACAATGTACTGAACCGTGAGTTCAGACACACGACTAGAGCTTTGTGTTGAAATTCCTGATGTCATTTGTGATTTGCTGCCCAGTAATCATGGAAAAAGAAAATCAAAATCCAGCAGTTTTTTTGCAAAATGTCCAGTACGTTTTCTGGATTTACTCGGAGATCCTGTCATTTATTTATTTTTTTTCTTAACTTACCCACACATGTCCAAATCTGTCCACCCATTTCTCTGACGGGGAGTCATGCTCAACACCCTGTCCAAAAAGAGTGATTAAATTTACCCAAAAATGACTCATTTATTCTCCGTGTGGATTTTGTTTGTCACGGTTTTGTGATCAAGGAAACGGTTTATTACTGGGGGGGCAACGCACAGCTGCACTCGTGTCACTGCTCCCAACACCTGTCAGTGTTTAGGTGCAACTTTACCTACCGCGTAGCTGACGAATCCAACAAAGACACCCGTGTTAAATTCTTAACACGGTTGACCCTTGAGGGGCTTTATTGAAGTTGATGAAATGCACATAATAGGGCGTGAGAATGATGTGAGCGGACAGAGGGCTTCGGCAGTTCAACGGGAGGAAACACAGAAGGTAAAGTCGTTAAGGAACGGAGACCCACACGTTCAAGGCAGCAGCTCTACATGCAGGTTCAGTTGTATAAATGTCCTACTGACGTTTTTAAATGGATAATATTATTAATACTTTTAACTCTTTGTGTGAAAATAAGTGAATATAAATTAATGTTCTTGGACAGTAATTTAGGTGTAGGATGAGTTGTCCCTCTAAAGTTACTTTCCTTACTGGGAATTTGACACCAAGTCCAATGATTGCAACCAAAATGACAGCTGTGTAACTGCTGATATTAACATACCTTGTTCAATACTCTAGAAGGCAATAAAATGGCTTGCAATTTGACAGATCATATTCAAAGACCGATTGTTTACCTCATTCAACGTTAGTACCAAATTGTGTTGGTGTTGATTCCTTTCGTGAGACCAGACAGGCTTTCAGTCAAGAAAACGATCATCCTCTAGCCATCCATGGAAGCATAAATCCCAATTTTTATCTTTTCTGCTCGCAGGCTAACAATCTAGCCACTTAAAGCCAGCCAGCAGTTCTCTACAACTTCATCCCTACGAAACAAGAAACCAAAGTACATTATTTCTCAGAATGTCAAAGCTTCTCCTTGAGAAAAATTACCAAGGAAGATAACAGTCGGAGCTGAAACAACACTTTCTGCCCTTTTAGAAAAATAACACAATTTCTTATGCTGCAGGAAGGACTGCAACTTGTGATCACACTGTTAATTCATGCTGCTCTGGAAAATGTCATCACTTCAACCTGATGCCCCACATCCATTTTTTTGCCTCGCATCATCACATAATCAGAACGAGGCGTCTGTGAGCTTGAAAGTCTGAACAGATATATGTGTGTTAAAGAGGCAGGGAAAGAAAGGGGGTAATTTGGCTGTCATCTAACGTGATGTGCTCTGTTTTTCCAAATCCTCCTGCAGCTGTGTACCGATTTGTTCGACGGATATTGAGCATGTATTCATAATTGGGCTAACCTGAGCTTAATCTCTTAAACATATGTGCCTAAATCAGCTCCTCAAGGCTGCTAATAAGCCTCCTGCATTAACCAATGCCGCTGATTAGCGCCCTAATAAACAGTCTCACACCGCTGGGACCATCAAGAGTTAGAGGGAAGCCAAACCAAACAGTGTGTGTGTGTGTGTGTGTGTGTGTGTGTGTGTGTGTGTGTGTGTGTGTGTGTGTGTGTGTGTGTGTGTGTGTAAATTCAAGCATGTGGATCATTAAAAGAGCTGCGGCTGATTTCCGTGATTTGACTTCCAGGTGGGGTTGCCTTGATGCAGACTCTGCCTCGAAAGTATTTCCAAACCAACTGGAAAGTCGCTCATATACTGGATTTTAATCAAAGCTGTTCCCCAAACCTGGATACTTTCTGTTTTTAGTTGGTCTTTTTTGTTGTTGTTGTTCAGTTTGAAGACACCAAAGGCTTATTAAAAGTATTCCTACCTCTAAACTTTTTCTTCTTACATACTTTATCGAGCTTTGGGAAGCAGACAGAGCACTGTTCGGTCTGTCATAAAACTATGGCAAAAGTATTCCATAACTGCAGCCCCACTAAGACCGAACCACACTGCCAAATTAACAGCCCGGTCAAGAAGAGCGTAAATCAGAGAAGCAGCCAGGAAGCACATGGTAGTTTTTGGAGGAATGCCAGAGATCCACTGTACACGTCTGAGGATCTGTTGACAGGACAACTATTAGTTGTCCCCTGTAAAAGTCTGGCTTTCATGCAACAGTGGCAACAAGAAAGCCAAAATTGTCCATCTCCAGATGTGCAAGCCTGGTAGAGACATGTAAAACGTGACCTGGCATAATTGGGCTGATTATGGTTGTGGTGGTTCTACAAAATGTTAACTCAGTGGATAAATGCAAATAAAGCCACAGGTTTTTTTGTGTGTTTTTTTTGTATGTATGTGTTACTTTCCTTTCCACTCATTCGCTGCTTTCTGCTGATTTATTGTATACAATTCCCTTAAAATAAATTGTACTGTGACAAGATATAGAAGAAGTTCTATATAACTATGAATACTTTTACAAATTTTTTTACCAAAATGAGATTCCCTATGTCATTTACCTGCTTTATACATGCATTTAACTTGTATAAAGTTATCTGTAATGTTAAAGCCCTGGTGTTTCTTTTACTTGTGTTACAGAAGGAGTGTTCTAATTTCATCCGGGTCCTTCAACCGTATAACCAGACCCATCTGTACATCTGTGGAACAGGAGCCTTCCACCCCATCTGCGCTTATCTGGAAATGGGCAAAAGAGCAGAGGTATTTGATTATTTAATAAACCCCGAGATCATTTAAAAGTTCTAGTTTTTTTTTTTTTTAATCTATTGGTGGATATGCAGAAGGCAATTTAAATGAGTGCTTGCTTGTCGTAAAGAGTGACAACGCCGCTGCAGAATCTGAAATGTGTACCACAGCAATTGCCTTTCCATTTGTGTTTTCTTTTGTGTGAGAAAAGATGGGCCAGCAAATAGTCCAGTTGTAGCGACTGGATATTAAATAACTCTTCTCTTATATTAAAGATTAATCACTTTTCTCAGTAGAGGGGCTGGAGGTTAATCAATGCGCCAGCATGAGTTCTGCAGACCAATAATGGGCAGAGCTGTGAGTGCTTTCACCATTAAGGCCTTATTTTAGACATTTGAGCTTAAAAAAGTGCCATCACTAGATGAAAAAAGAAAAAAAACATCTTACTTATTTCTGCTCTTTCCTACTTTACTTTACACTTCACTGTTGCAGAAACTGACCTGTGGCAGAACAGCCCAACTGTGTTATATAAAGAAACAGCACATTACTCACTGCTGTTGTCAGGCTGAATTTGTTTTGCATCCCAGCCCAAAATAGAACGCTATAATGAGAATACATTGTAACTCGAAACACAGACTATAAATGTACCTTCAACCCGACTTATACACGGATTTCATTAGCCTCAAGCTGAACTTTGACCCCCTTTTCACCGCAGGACAACATATTCCGACTGGCCTCCCAATTTGAGAACGGCAGAGGGAAAAGCCCCTACGATCCCAAAATGCTTTCAGCGTCACTCCTGCTTGGTGAGTTTGGCCGCCGCCTTCATCACCTCAAGGAACGAGGTCACCGTGGAGACGGTTCTTTATTTCTGACTGAAACCACTCGTCGGCAGATGGAGAGCTGTACTCTGGAACATCTGCTGATTTCATGGGAAGGGACTTTGCCATTTTCCGTACCCTCGGCGATCATCACCCAATCAGAACAGAGCAGCACGATTCACGATGGCTTAATGGTATGATAAACTTTTTTCTTCTTTAAGACAGACAAATGACTGATAAGTCTATAAGACACATACTCTCCTTATGTTAATGCTGTAATTAAAACTTTTGGCTTTTTTTTTATTTAAGTGAAAAAAAATAATGTAAGCCCATCGCTTTGCTTGTCAGTTTTGGGTTGGGACAGATATGTTGTTACGGCCGCTTGCCTGGAAGCAGCCGTAACAAGAGGCCGTTTCTAGCCTCTTGGAAGGAGAAAAGCTTCCTTTAAATTTTACACTTTGTGTTTGCAAACCACACCAGCTTCCCACAGGTAAAGCTTCCTGTAGAGGAGATGTCATGAGGGAGGGATCAGCCAGTAAGAAGTGGACTTTGTTGTGGCCACAGTAGATAGTTGATGGAGGAAATGGCCAACATTTGGACTTCCTCTACAGTTTCTGAGAAGTATTGTTAATATTTTTTACTAGCAAAACAGCTCAAAATCAAAAACGGTCTGAAAAGCAGCCGTTATTTTTGAGAAACCAGCTCTAGCAGCAAAACTGTGGGAGTTATTTTTGGCCGAATCATAAACTACTCGTGAATCATTGAAGCAGGAAAGCAAAATGTCACGGCTTAGAGATTGTAAGTAAATGATCAAAATTCAAAGGTTGACTAATTCTACTGTATTTGCACTAAATTGTGGCCTACCGCTTCAACCAATTGTTAAAAAGCCAACGTTTTTGGCTTTTTAAATGTTCAACTTTCATCAATATTTACTTGTCAAGTAAAATTGGATAAGTGTGATCTAAACAACCAGCACAGCCCACAATTGGAAAAAAAAGAAACTACTGATCTTTTCATTAGACTTTGAAGCATTTAATTCTCCCCTAAGCCTCAGGTCTTGAAACATTTCCATTCATGATCAGACATCAGATATCAGAGCTCATTCAGAGCGCCACTGGATTGTTCTTGTTCTAGTAAGATTAGAGCTGCAGTGAGGGTTATTGACTTCTCAGTCTCTCTGGCGATCTATCACCACTGCAAGAGGTCAGAGAGAGCCACAAAAGGTCAGTTCGAACTTTTCCCTCAAGCTGCGCCATCCCTTTTTCCACCGTCTTTCCCACAGAACTAATCCACTTTCAGCTGTTTTCCTGTAGTGGAGTCAAATTCCTTCCAGTTCCTCTCAATCCCACCCATACCATCAAAATCACAAATACTGGTCTCGGTGGTGCTGATTACTGTGACGTATTAATAGGAGTCATTTAGAAGGGAGAAGTCTTTGTTATTGCTCTAATCCCCATCAATCTTTCACCTTGTTCAAACAAATACGCCGGGGATTGCAGCCGTTCGGCTCTGCGAAATCCAAACTGCGTCTCAACAAAGGGAGGATTGTAATTGCATGGATTACTGAGGAGGGGATCTTCCATTGAGCCTTTATCAACAAGGTTACATGGTACTCGAATGTAACAAGAGGAATACTATGGAACGGATCAGTAATACCAGATGATTCTTATAGGATTTAAGGTTAAATGGTAGTTTAGAGGTTTCTAGGTTTATTTATGGATTTCTTCACATTCTTATTCACCCTGAATCTGGCTCTGATATCCTCTGAATAAAGAGCTCTTTTGTCGATAACACATGCGGTCAATTGAAAAACGCTTCCTTTTTTTAAGCTTAAATGTTTTCTGATGGTGTACATTTAGCAAACCGTATTCATCGTAAAAAGGTCTTGAGAAGCCTACATGATTTATAACGGAGTTCTCGCACCAACGCCGGCGATTATAAATCTGCTCCCCACTTTGGCCGCACTCTCCTTTTTCACAGCTACTCCATATCCTAAAAGGCTGCAGAGATGTAACATGGCACTGCTTGTTTCTACCCAGCTAACCCCCAAGCTTTTCAGACGGAGGCTCGATTTACGCTTTGTGATGATGCCTTTAGTGGTTGCGGTAGCTTTCTACTCGCTAGTTACCTAAATTCAGGCTTTTCCGAATAGCCTTGATATTTTCTCAAATCTATGGTCATTATATATTTATTCAATTGTTATAAGAGCCATGTGTTTTTGTGAGGATGTGGTGTGGAGACGGCAGCTTTTATTGACTCTGGATCTGGAGCACTTAAGGCACAAAGTGTGGGGTTGTTAGGAATTTACTGAGGTATAACTCGAAATACAACTGAAGTGATTTCGGAGTCGGAGCATCAGAGAAGTGGATTTGAAATTGGAATTGGAAATAATTAGGGACATCAGAATCTGGATTTTTAATGTCTCTGAAGCCTATGAGTCATTTATGAATAAACATTTGGAGATGCCATGTCCTGGATAAATATGTCATTAAAATCCAAGCAATATGAAAAATTCATTTTGCTCTAAAATGAGTTTCTGCTTAAGATGTATCTGAGTTAATACAGCTGCATTTTCCTTTTTTCCAGACCAAATGTACCAAAAAAGATAATACAATTGTTGTCCCCAACAGGAACAGTCAGCTGGGAAGCTGTACTAGCCAATACCATAAAATACACAAATATGAAGAGAAAACCGAGATTTGTTACAATGATGAAATAAATTCAGTGCACATAAAAGTCAAATAATATATGTACAAAATAGACTATTAATTGTTTTGTCAGGAAATCAGATATTTCACCTTAAAGTGAAATATCTTAGTTGGAACTCCAGTCCAACCCAATTAGGACATCCCGTAACATTACAGTAGGCAAGTTAAGATTTGCTTTAATAATGTCTTTTTGTTGTTGTTGTTGTTTTTTCCAGACCCCAGATTTATTGGTGTAAACCTGATCCCTGAAAGCGACAACCCTGAGGACGACAAGATCTTCCTCTTTTTTAAAGAGAACGCAATGGATGGAGAGCACACCGGGAAGGCTACGATTGCCAGGATAGGACAACTGTGTAAGGTAACAACACACACAAACAGAATAAAATCCCTCTCATGACCTTAATCATAATGACAACACCAGTGCTATTTAATTCCGTTGGAGGTATTTCAGGTACATGTAGAGCTGACAGAAATATAATTTCTCTCGGCAGAATGACATGGGAGGACACAGGAGCCTCGTGAACAAGTGGACTACTTTTCTAAAGGCTCGTCTCATCTGTTCAGTTCCCGGGGTCAATGGCATTGATACACACTTTGATGAACTGCGTAAGTGTGGGTTCTTAATTTGCAAAACTGACAAAACAAAACAACATTGAGCATCTGTTTTCAAATGTTCTCTCATTTTTATGTCTGATTTCTAGAGGATGTATTTCTCATGAGCTCCAAGGACCCAAAGAATCCAGTTATCTACGCCGTATTCACCACTTCAAGGTACAGACCTTAAATACAATGACCTTCAGTCTCTGCTTTAAGGGCTTAAATTCTCAAATAGCGTGACAAATTCTGGCCATATCGTATTTGTTTCGTCAATTTCCTGCCAGGAGATCAAAAGGAGTTGATTCATTTCCGTTGGCAAATCCAGTTTCTTTGTATGTTATAAACATAGGCTTTGTATTTTTTATTAGGTAATCATTAAATAACGTTATTGTTTTGTTTTTGGGGTGTAATTTAGTTAGCATTTCAAGCTCAGTGGAGAATCTGATCGACTAAGCACGGTCCAGTCCAAATTCCCAGACTTCACTCCTCTAATTCACTTACAGGTGTCCTACGGTTGTTTCCCTCTCCAATCAAAAACCTCTCCACTTCTCTGCTTAGGAATTACTTTCATCCCATTCCCCCATTCCTCGCTACCTGTCCCCCTCCCCATCTCATTGAAACCCTGGCAAACCTTGCCGGGGAAATCGCATTACGGAGCATGAGGGAGCCAGTGAAACATGATATTCACTTAGCAGGAATGCGCGTTCCTCCCCTGGCCACCACCCCGGCCGTGAATGGGGATTTTCTCAGGGGGCCGGGTGTGGCTCTTTTTAAGCATGTGGAGAGGTGAATTCATGGGGAAGGGCAGATAAATGAGCTGAAATGGCACAGATGGTGGCACTTATCGTGATGATGGTGAATTTGCATTCGGGGAAAGCAGGGGGGGCCCTTTTTCTGTGTCCACTGCTGTTTTTTGAGGGCCTTCAAAAGAGGACAACCCCCCCACCCCCTCCTCCTACCGCCCCCACTCCCCATCAATCACAGCCAACGATAAGATGAGCTGAATGGAGCAGCGGTGCAGGCCAACACATACGGACAGGCGCCTTGCGTCGCCACACCCGTATGGCTTTTCTCTGCTGAGGCTGGCGCGCGTTGGCGGACGTCCACCTACATGTTCGCATGCCTGCTGCACAGAATCACCCACGCACGCACGTACACACACACACACACACACACACACACACACGTGCGCTCTAAAATTCAATTATGGGGCATTGAGGAATTAAAGGGGTTTAATTGGTTTTCTAAGTGGCCGATTTTCAGAGATGAATAGACCAGACACTCAGAAGGAACTGACTTTTAATATCACTGCTTAATGAGGCACACAGAAGCCGTAACTGACAGATCAATGTTGGATTGTGCCCCTGCGTGTGTGTGCGTGTGTGTGTGTATTTAGCATATTATTTTGGTTGTGTGTTTGCACAAATACATAACCGCTCGTCTTCCCGAGCGCGCATATTGGAGTGTCTTTTCTTGCCCCCGAAGTTAATTGAATTTCTTTGTAATTAACATTTCCAAATGCTAATCCATTCATCTTCCATGCTTTGGTGAATAATGCTGGCCGTGTGTGTGTGTGTGTGTGTGTGTGTGTGTGTGTGTGTGTGTGTGTGTGTGTGTGTGTGTGTGTGTGTGTATGTGTGTGTGTGTGTGTGTGTGTGTATGCCAGCCACATCCCTAATTAGCCTGATACAAATTCCCACCGCAGTCAGCAACACAAAGGACATCTTGAATGTTCCTGAGACATTTGGTTCGTAAGATGTGCTAAAGATCTGCTTCATGAAATAAAATCTTACATGTGGGCATCTGGCAAAAAAAATATGAATCAAATGATGGATGTAAGTGAGTAAACTTTAGACTATTTTTAAGAACTAACAGACTAAATCAAATGATAACCTAAGGCTTAAATCAAAGGTTCCTACTACACATTTTTTATGTCAAAACTCAACGTTTTTCCAGACTCGGAGGTTATAGTTTTTATGTGTATAGTGGTAGCTGGGTAGGCTTCCATCCTTTTAAAGACTGTGTAGGAGCCCTGTAAAAAAAAAAAAAAAGAAGTTTTAAACATGCCTGAATGATAATTGACTTAAATTCAAATTATCGTTGTACGATCATATAATATTCATTGGGCGTTACCAAATTCCTCATCTAGATGAGTCAATGCGTAAATTGCTGCAATCTGTTTGACCCTACAAAGCATAAACTGGATAGGTGCCCCCTCTCCCACCCCCCAACTCTGTTTTTTCCACATGACTGTTCTTTGCCTGTTTGGAGCTCATATGAACAGGGAAGGCGAAATCCATCCATCTGGCACAGGCAAAGGCTAGCAAAAATATTGGAAGGGATTTTAAGAAAAGCTCTCTAGCAGGTCTTCGGTTTTGTTGGTGACGTGCCCAAATTCCTGTCTGTTCTCACGGGGCTGAGAACAGTCAGAGAGAAGTTCCAATCTGTCATCTAGTACTTAGGTAATGACAGCCTCGCTCCTCTGCATCTTTGTGTGATGAAGGGTCATTTTGTTGTCTTTCCTCGGTGTTCCACAAGACCCTAATCCCGGCCTTGTGCCCAATCATTTATGAATCCCCCTTGTTTGCCTATAATAAACCTTTCCTCCCCCTCCTCGTTCTGCATACCTTTGCACTCTCACCCTTTCTGCGTATGACGTTCTCTCTCCACAGTAACATATTCAAAGGCTCGGCGGTGTGCATGTACAGCATGGCTGACATCAGGAGGGTTTTCCTGGGTCCCTATGCCCACAGAGACGGGCCCAATTACCAATGGGTCCCCTTCCAAGGGAGAGTGCCCTACCCCCGCCCTGGCACTGTAAGTGTTGAGCTACAGAACAAACCAATTTTCAGAGAAATACATACGTAAAACCGCTTAAATTATTATTATTATTTAACATTTTAGTGCCCCAGCAAAACATTCGGAGGTTTTGATTCCACCAAGGACCTTCCAGACGATGTCATCACCTTCGCCAGGGGTCATCCTGCCATGTACAACCCAGTCCACCCCATCGGGGGACGGCCCATCATGGTTCGAACGGATGTGGACTACCAGTTCTCCCAGCTTGTGGTGGACAGAGTCGAAGCAGAGGACGGGCAATACGATGTCATGTTCATAGGCACAGGTACAATCATTCGTCACTTGTGGCAGCTTCGTCCGATAAAAGCTTTTAGTTAATTTTGTGCTCTTCTTTTCTTTAAATCAAAGCAAATTAGCCTGAAACAGACTCATGGTGGCTCCTTGCAAACACACCCAACAGACTTGATGGTGCATTGAGATTTCGTGTCCTGGAAAACACAGAGAAGCATGTAATTTTAAAGTGGAAAAAAAGCAATGTTTTCAAACTTTTACAGACCAAAAAAAGAAGTGTGGACATCTTTTAAAGTTGCAGGTTTGGGCTGAAAATTATCTAAACCATTCTGTTGTGGTTTTTACTTGATTTTTAGGAATGTTGTCAAACCCTCCCCTGTTGCTCTAGGGTATCTAGTTCTATTTTTGAGTAGTTTTCACAGTGTCACAGAGCAACTGAGTTTATACACTGAATAAATGACAAATGCACTTTACACTTTTACAACTTGAATTACGATAAAAAATTTTAAACCATTTCTAATTTTTTTCAATTATGCGCTTCATTGTGTTGCTCTGTGACATGAAAAAAAGACACTGTGAAATAGTCCAAGATACTACAGTACATCTGCTAGAACCAGCTGCTGGAAGAGGGGAAAAGCAGCATCTGCTGGGCTAATCAAAAGATTCATCCCTAAATGATTGTTCTTAGTTGGTCTTAACTGCTGTGAAGTTATCAGAAAATAAGTATTTATGTCTCGGTTTTGTTCTCATGACTTCTGCCTCAGCTCCCCATTCTTTCTCAAGCTCACTTTACCACAGCGATTTTCACCACACTCCATCAATCTATTCCCCCTGCTGACAGAAAAGGGACATAAATGACTCACATTTAAAATGCTTTAATGCACTGTATTAGACAATTGAGGAGTGAAATGACTGAGAGAAAAGATGCATGGGGGGGATTTAAGTATTTGGATCAGTTGACCTGGTCTAGAAAGTTAAAAACACAATGAGTCAGACACACTTCATCATATTTTTATCTGTTTTCTTCAGATATGGGGACAGTGCTAAAAGTGGTAACGATTCCCAGAGAGAGCTGGCATGACCTGGAGGAGGTTGTGCTTGAGGAAATGACCGTTTTCAGGGTAAGACGTCGAAAACTAAGCGATTCTACCAGATTGTCCGTATTACAGATCTTTTTTTTTGTTTTCTTTTTTTGTTTTCTTCCAACTCCGTGTTTTTCATCACTCGTATTGTGAACTTCACTGCCTCGTGTTTGTTTTGCACAGGAGCCTACTCCCATTACGGCTATGGAGCTTTCCACCAAACAGGTAAAAGCTTGTTTTCACACGGCATCGTTACACCATATATGTTCAAGCCAAGTGATTGAAGAAGCGCTTGTTGGTTTTTCACCAAACGTAGATCACGTCCCTTCTTCCAACAACAAAAACCCACAAGCGACTTTTTTTCTTTTTGAGTAATTTTCCAAGTCGAGCCACGCAGGGACGTGTAATTTTACGTGCTCGCATTTCTTTCGCTCCCACAGCAACAGCTGTACCTCGGCTCAGCCCTGGGAGTATCACAGATGTCCTTACATCGCTGCGAGGTGTATGGGAAAGCCTGCGCCGAGTGCTGCCTGGCCAGAGACCCTTACTGCGCTTGGGATGGCGCTGAGTGCTCCAGATACTTTCCTACCGCCAAGAGGTAGGAGCGTAGACACATTTAAAACTCGTCTTTAAGCTTCGTTTGTCCTCTGAGAACTTGCTACGGCCATATGTCTTTTTATTCTCATCACTTCAATGAATAGAGTCGCTCCTTGGAACTATCACTACACCTGCAAGCTGCATTTGAAGGTGTGGCTAAGAAAAAATCAAACAAAAAGAAAAGAAAAACATAGACACAATTCACGTGCCAGACCACCTAAACATGGAAGTGATCAGATTATTACAGACACACACACACAAAAGAAAAAAACTCTCGTTAAATACGCGCAAGCATAAGTATGCATTCCAAGAAATACAATCCGGGAACCTGGGTTAGTATTCCTGCCAGCAGCAATTTTGTGTCCATCACCCCACAGCCCAGGCTACACACACACACACACACACGCACTCATAAATATACATACTCCAGCTCACATGCACTAAATTATAGCCAACAGGAGCTGTCTGACCGCTTCACCCTGCAGCCAGGAGGTATGAACACCCTCAAATTACCCGGCGCTGTAACCAGCAGGCTTGAGCCGACCGCTGCAGCTCTCGCACACATCGAGCAACACCAGCCCTCTGTCTCATTCATCCAGGACTTCTCACACCAGCAGAATTGGGCCAGTGAGTTTTCTCCAGCCTGGCAGGGTTACAGCCAAGATGGCACACCCCATGGTTAAAGGCCAGGGCTGGCTCCTCTCAGGTCTCGTCGACACGGCACATAGTTTTCCTCCCTTGAACAAGAAAGGGACATAAAAAGACAGAAATGCCAACCCACAAAATGCACAGAGAGTGTTTGAGCAGTAGAGAACACGTTGTTAAAGCAGGGAGGAGGAGAGAACATCCCTTATTTACTTTTGTTTAGGGGGGGATGGATTTGAAAACATGCTTTCTTAGAATTTATGTGAAAGACCAACACAAAGTAGTTCATGATGCTGAATAAGATTTGATACGATAGATTATGCATTTGTCATTGGTTCCACACTGATAAATAAAAATGCAATTACCCCGAGAAATCAACATCACATCCAACCCACAGGTGTATAACGTATCCATTGTTTCTGTGAAATCCTTGAAGGACTTTTAAAGAACTTAATTTTTCCCTGCTGGACAAAATTGTCCCCTCAGCATGATGCTGCCACTACCATAAACAGATAGCGTATCGACTGTGACATGGAGTCGAGTTCTTTCTGCCATTATTTCCATAAATGCCAGAATTGTAGTGTACATGACTAATTCTTTAGCATTTCTCCAGATTAATTAATTCATCATATAAAAGTTACTTTGATCCTCTTGGTTTCTTCTCCAATTAATGCGCCTTTTTCTTAGGTGGCAGTTGTGCCACACTGTTCATTTTCAGATTGCCAGAATAAAGAGTAAACAAAAATGAAGCATGTAACATTTTTCACCTAATTATAAACTTAATTCGCATTTTATAAAATTCCAATAAATGTTTGTGGTTATAATGTGACCAATTTTGAAAGAAAAAAAAATTCAAAAACATAATTTACCGACTATTTTAACAAACTTTTTGTGTCTTTTTTTTGTTTTCGCTGCTCAGTGTCTTTCCGTTCAGCTCTCATGTTGAGCTCACCTCATTTTCTTCTTACATCACGAGTCGGCCTGTCAACAGTTTTAAACCGTGACAGTTAGAAGTGAGCGGAGGGGGGGGGGACATTCACAGCTATTCAGTAAAGCCGCACTATGAAAATGCTTCACCATTATGTTAGAAACCCAAATGACGTAGTGGAATTTCACAAAGAGATGACACAAAAAAAAAGACAAAGAAATTCAGAATGTGTTCCGTAGCAACGGCTCGGCAGAGGGAAATGAAGCGAGGCATTGCCTTGATTAGCAGGCTTACATTTCTGACTTTAACTCCAGATTCTAGGCTTTATTGTTTATTTTTGCTCCATTTATGTGAATAAGCAGGGGTGTGAAGCGTGAACTCAATGCCATTTTCCAGCTGCGTTGGGTAATATTACCCTCTAGTGTTTGAAATCGAACAGTGCGTGACATAAAACTGGTGGCAGGGGTCAGTACAACATGGATTTCTTCCCTGATGTTTTAAACTGTCGTTTGAACCACAGGAGAACCAGGCGACAAGACATCAGAAACGGAGATCCGCTCTCGCAGTGTTCAGACCTTCAACATCACGGTACGCAAAAACTACCTCCCACATTGATACCAATTTGATACCAATTTCTCTGACTGTTGTTTTTTTTTTTTCTTTCGTTAGACGACATGGACGGTTTGGGAGGCAGCATAGAGGACAGGAGTGTGTTCGGTGTGGAAAACAGCAGCATGTTTCTGGAGTGCAGCCCCAAGTCACAAAGAGCGCTGATTTACTGGCAGCTGCAGAGGCCCAATGACGATCGCAAGCAGGAGGTTTGTGTGTGCATTTGTGCGAGCCTGAGCCGTTTTGTGTCAAATAGGGAGCATCTTTGAAGAACGGGGACAATTTGGATGGAAATTCTGTGCTTTTGCAGTATAGATTATAAGTTATAATAGATCCACCTTTCAAGAAAAACAAAAAAAAATCTATAATTTTTGCAGATGAAATGACTTTTTACCCCTTTGCTCTATTCTCTGAGCCAAAACCTCTGTTATCTTTAATCCACGGAACTCAAAGTGCAGAAAAAGTCATGGGTGTGGATGTTTAGGGTCGCTTTCTTGACCCGAGGATGTAACCAATTACATTTTGAAAAGATTTGCACTGTGGCGTTATTTTTCTAGCTGGTCAGTGAGAGCGTGTTGTTTCAGGATCTGGAAAAAGAGAGAAATGGGATACAGGAAGCCGAGTTGAGCTACAGAGCCGTGGGTCCGAAGGTTTATCTGATGCAAAACAAAGACGTTTTATAAGTTGGCCTGAACGGATATTACAGCTGGATTAGAAACGCAGAATATGATACGTGTCGATGTAAAAAAAAACAGCAGGCAGACCCACATAAAGTGTTTTCCCTGAACCTTTTTACAACGCCTCAAACTGCAATCGGGATTTTATGTTATGGCACAACAGGAAGTGGTGCATAAAGTGAAGTTGAAAAGTTGGAATACGTGGTTTTTAAGCATGATATATAACAGTGACAGGTGACTTTGTGCACAGCTTCACCAGCAGTCGTCTAAAAGTTGCTTCAAGAAAATGAAAGATCGCAAAAGAAAACAATTTCTGCAGTAGTCAAAAGTTGCTATTTGTTTAAATACACAACAAAGAAAATGGGTGTAAATGTTATTAATGGGGCGGTAGGCTGTCGATCTTAACACACTTGGGTTCAGTTTCAAGTCTCGGGTCATTTGCCGCATGTCTTCCCTTTTTTCTCCCCCTTATTTCCTGTCTACTTTCTATACAAGAAAGGCCACTAAAGCCTAAGAAATAAAAATAAAAAGTCGGTCCGTGAAAAGCTGTGCATAGATTAAATGTGGTTTACATTAAGCTTCCACTGTATTGTTGCTAATTTGTGTTCTTGTTGCGTCTGTGTTTCTGTGTCAGATTAAGATGGATGACCGGGTGCTGCGTACAGACCAGGGTCTGTTGATCCGCAGCCTGTCCCTGTCTGACACGGGAATCTATCACTGCCAGGCGGTGGAACACGGCTTCATTCAGCCCCTGCTGCGTCTCAACCTGCAGGTCATCCCCACCCAGAGGCTGGGGGACATTCTGCCCGGGCTCCCCAGCGCAGGGGCCGCCGCGGGTAACTCGGCTAAGCACAGGGTCTGGTACAGAGATTTCCTGTCCCTCTTAGACCACCCAGAGCTGAACAGCGTGGAGGAATTTTGTGACAGGGTTTGGAAGAAAGAGCGCAAACAGAAGAAGGCGAAAGCTCCCAACAGCAACGGCAAATCGGACGGCGTCCCGAGCGTCGCGGCGCGACCCAAAGCCGCGGCCCCCACCGCTCAGAAACAGCAGGCTAGTCCGCCAAACAGCAGGCCGTGGCTTCAAACTGGAGATCCGGTGGGGGAGGGGCCAACTCGGAGCCAGAGCAACCAGAAAGGTCAGCCGAATCTGAGCGCGACCCCTAAAAACGGCCCGAAGACGCAGAACGGAGCAAAGGTGCAGGGCGGCCCGGGCGGGTCGCAGGTCGCGGCGGGGGGAGCTCGGGTCAGCAGCCAGCATACGGCAAAATGGAAACGGATGCAGGAAAACAAGAAGGGACGCAACAGGAGGACCCATGAGCTCCAGAGACCCCCACGGAGCGTTTGAGAAAAGGAGCTGGGACGCACACCGTCAAGCAAATCTACACACGTACAAGCACAAAGCCATGCATCAGCATCAGCACATACTATGGGTTGTGAATCCAGTATAATATAAAGCAAACAAGAAAAAAAAAAACATCCAGCACATTTTCTGAGATAACATACATGAACTACATCCTTGTAAGAAAAGCAAGACGACTGGACAGAATTTGTGAAAAAGACAAGCGGAGGATTGAAAGCCGGGAAATGCTTTCGACAAAGTTGTAAGAACACGCCTGTTTCCTGGGAACAGCAGACGCTCTTTCAAACCTCCTGTACATAAGCTACAAATACAAGACTGGGACAGAAAAAAATGCTAAGTCACGGATTTGTCTGACTTCTAGCGCTGACGGGACAGCCGCAGAGACGTTAATACGTCTGCAGACGTTTTACGCAAAGCAGAAGCGAATGATCCACTACGACCTGCTTCCACTTGTGAACTTGATACACTAGGAAAGTGGTTGGGAAAGTTGTATTCTGAGGAACTTTGTAAGGAGAAGAGCAGAGCAACAACAGCGCCCTCGAAGCGGGAAAGAGAAGGGTTCACCTCGACGTGTGCACAGCCTGCACCAGTAGTCCTCAAAGAAAAAACACAAAGGAAACATGCAAAGTTCTACCACTGTGCAGACCAAGTTCTTCATCATAACCAATTCCTCTGAGGGCTGGGAAGGCATTGTGCATGTCGTTGTCAATCAATATTTTAATAAGCTATTTTCTTTACTGATACCTTACAAGAGTCTGAGTTTCCTGTTACGTTTGCTTCCTTTTTCACAATCTGCCCACATCCTCTAAAAAAGAAAAGACAGTTCCTTGCAAAAGTACTCGCATCAATTAAGCCTTTCGCAGCAAGCTATTTCAAATACTCGTGTATTTTAAAGATTTAAAGTTGAACATTACTGTGAGGTGGAAAGAAATGGACACGTGGCTTTCGATTATTTTTCTCTAAATGAAAATCTGTTTCGGTACTTAGTAAAACCGTCTGTTGCTGCAACTGCAGCTCAGAGTCTTTGCTAAAGGCTCAGTCGGTTTGAGTGCAGAGCGTTCAAGTCTGATATCACTATTCTCATGTGGATTTACACTTAGGTGATTTTAACACATGAAAACAACCTGCATTCTTTCCGGCCATCTTTCCATCACCTCTGGACAGCTTTCCTGTCCCCGGTTGAAGAAAAGCATTTCCACAGCACGATGCTGCCGCCACCGTCTACCATTGTTGGAGTGTTAGTGTTAGTTTTTGTCCACATGCGACATTTTTGCAAAAAGTGATTTCACATAGACAGAGCATCTTCTTTTACATGCTTAAAAGTAGATTAATTGGGCCCTAATTAATCTGGTCCAAATAATTAGGGACAGATTTCAGGAGTGTGTGACTTGATAGTTTTCCATCAGACAACAGATTTTTTTTTTCATGTGAGACGTTGATGTTTCCGCGACCTCCACCTTTGGTTGCTTTTCTGATTGTGCTCTTCCTGATCAGCCTGTCAGATTAAGCTAGTCTTAGGGGTTTTCAGCTGCCATGTGCTCCTTTGATTTTCAGATATCAGATGAAGCATCACTCTATATTTGTTCATAGCTTGGGATGTAGTTTCATAGCCTAACTTTACTTTTAAATTTCTCAACAACTTTTTCAACCTGTCTGCCACGTTCATGATGCTGTTTGTTCAATATTGTCCATTAAGAAGCCTGTGAGGCCTCCACAGTTTAGCTGTATTTACATTGATAATAACGTACACAGAGGTGAACACTATTAATTAGGTAACTTCTAAAGGCTGTTTGTTGTTCTGCTTTTTTTTCTTTCTTTTTTTATATTTACGGGTATCAACATTAAAGGGTGCTGAATAAAAATGCATGCCACACTTTTCAGATTTGTCCTTGTGAAAAGTTTGGAGAAGCTTGCATCCTATTCTTTCCATTTCACAACTGTCCACCACTTTGTTGTAGCGGATGACAGCGTGTCGAGGTTTGTCGCCGCGACGAGACAAAACGCGACAACGTTTAGGAATACTATTGTAAGGCACTGCCCTGTTCTTTATGTGCATAATTCCATCTACCCCCTGAATTTCCTGAGTAACTTATGATGTTAATACTTTTTTTTAATGAATAAAAACTGGGAAAAAATCCCAGTTCAAAGCTATGCTGAAAACCCAGTCTGAATTGCTTTGTGTACATATATACATCAATCTTAACTATCTGTGTATATGCAGTAAAATTACAGTACAAGAGCACCATTTAATTATTATTTATTGTTCTTTTTTTTGTGAAAGGGTTGGATTTATTTTTGATATATTTTTGCTCATCAGTGCATTGGCAAAAACGATGACATCCGCAACAAAGTCTAATTACCGGACCAACTGGCTAAAGTTTTATTGAAGAGTGTCCCCCTTTTTTAGGGGGGGAGGATAAAAGTGTCAAGTTTAGCACAAAAACATTTTTGTGGCTTCTCTAATCTCATTTTTGACAACGATGAGCACAACTTTGATCTCTCTTACCTTTCGTCATGCCCTCTTTCTCTCTCGACCCGTCCGCCACGTCCTCATTTCACCTAGTACCTGTTATGTGTAAGATAATTCTCCGAACTGAAAAACATTAGCTGTGAATCTCTGTAAGAAATAGTGGAGAATATTGTTAAATCTAGTCTGAGGAGAAGACACGTTATACTGCATGTGAATGCTACCTTACAGTAAGTGCATCTTTTCTATCGTCTTTTTACGTGTTTTGTGTGAGAGCTTCAATCCCCTTGAAATTTTTTTTTGTCTTTTTGCCAAAACAGTGATATGAATGACAAACATTCTGGCCAAAGCCGTTGAGGATCTTCCCCCCTAAACCCCTTAATCTTTGATTCGAAGATGGCATCTACTGTGTCCTCCCCCCTCTCCTCAACGTGACTCAAGTAAAGTGTCAATACAATAAATTTAGAGCAGATAGTGTTCCGCAAAAGCACTCAGAAGTTTGTTTCTCCCTGAGATTTAGAAGTATGAGAGAGCAGAGAGTTACCGCTGCTGTGACACAGTTCTTTCTGGCATGCATTCAGTTGTCTAAATAAACATCTCCGTTACCAAAAAAAACAGTTTCTGTGCTCTCCTTTCTTACAAAAATTTCCTGCAAAGTTTAATTTAGGGAATGTTTTTTAGTGTGCGTGTGTGTGTGTGTGTGTGTCAGTGTAACAAGCTCATTCTAGTTCAAAGCTTTGAACTGCCAATCCCACCGTGTTGCCTGAGGCTTCCTGAACCCTCGTCAACCTGACTGAAGTCTCCTGGTAAGTTATTTAGTGTAAGAGGCTAAAAGGGCTTGAATAAGGTTAAATAGGGGCAGAGCTTTGGGACGTATCTTGTTGCGGTGACCGCGTCAACACATGTGCGTGGCTTTTGAAGTACCGTGAGCGAAGCTAAATGTGAAATTAGTTGTCAAACAATGAGTACAAACATTTCAAGCCATGAATAACCCTCGAGTTTTGTGTTTGACGTTGCATTTGACGAGGAGAGTTGGGCTTGGACGGAGCCACTACTGTAGAGGTATTCGAAGTCAGGCCTCGAGTTGCAATGTCCTTCAACTTTTAGATACGTCTCTGCTTGAGCAGACTTGAGTCAAATAATCAGGGGACTCTTCAGCAGGACTCTGGAAAACTTGACCGCCTGCGGAGGAGGGGATTCAGCCATTTGACTCAGGTCTGTTGGACCAGGAGACGTCTGAAAGTTGCAGATGTGTTTTCAACTCCTTGAGGCCTGGGGTTGAATACACCTGCATTATGGCGACACCCAGTGGTTCATTTACAATATTGCTGTTGCAGCCAACTCCAGTCTTAGGGCAGTGCCCTGCTCACCTTTTTATGTCTTAAAATAGGAAGTAATAAAATTATTTATATTTAGTTTGGATTAGTGGCGAAATTTACTTAAAAGCATTAAACGTGTCCCCGTAGAATAATGTGCTATAGAATGACTTTAACTTCTGCGTAGACCTAATAAAACCAGCAATTTCTATAGTGCTGTGGAAAAGGATGTCACCTTACAGATGATGATTTTGCTAGTTTGTCATACATACATGCTCCAGACCACGAAGCCTTTTGTTATGGTTTGGAATTATTATTCTTATTCTTCTTATTGTTTTTTTTTTATGAAGATAACCCATGTAAGTAAAACAGCCAATGAGGAAAATATACCAAGACAGTTACAAACATTAGAAGTGATTTGTAAACAAATGCCTCCTCCTGCATTAGTGTGATGGATGTTGGCAGAAGGCTGCAGACAGGCTGACTGGTTATGTATGCAAGTGGGAAATCTACTGCCTAAAGAGAAATATGAGCACAGGGAGGGTTTTCTTCTGATTTCAACTAACCTGATCATTTGGCATCGTTCACCGAAGAATTCAAAGAACAAAACGTGTCTCGACTTCAATGTGAAGCCGATTATCTTCCGTTGGTTGAAGAGAAAAAAGTACAACATTCTGAATCACTGCACATTTGCTGAAGAAGTACTGGTGGAGCAGATCCAACATTTTTCATATGTTGCTCTTGACATGTTGCCTTGATTTGTTGCATGAAATATGCATTTGATAAAGCTCTGTTTGATCTACTTGATGGGATGAAAATATTATTGCCACAAGATCACTGGACTTGTAATTCGCATTCCAAAAACGGCTTGATTCTATTGCATTTGAAGTATAGTCTGAAAAAGCTAAATCTTGAAAGGTATCTGTCTTTTCAGCGCTTAAGATGCAATATTTGGAAGTTTTAATTTAGGTGCATGCAAATGCTCATTTTTATTTTTAATTCTTTGATAACAGAGAAGGATTTAATAAAAATTTTTAGATTATTTATTTAGCTTTATTTTTTGGTATTTTGAAAATATATATATGCTGAAAAGTCTTATTTATTTCCAAATCACGGAACTAAATGCTGTGTTAAACATGTCTTTAAAGAGAATGCAATTTTTGAAAATAAAAAATTAAAGAACAACATGCAATATATATATTTTTTCTCTCTAAACACATCCAGTAATTTTGTTTTGGGGTTTTTTTTCTTTACAAAAAGCTGTGAAACAAATAGCTGGGGGCGGGAGGATAAAAACAGGTAGTAATTCCCCAAAGAAACCACCAGGGGGCTCTGTTTAACACCCCCAATGGTAGCTTCCCGATATACATATCATTGCTCATTCAGTCTTGTTTTTATATCATTTTGTGCTGCATTACCCTGACCTATTCTAAAAGTGAAACATGAAATCAAGAACACAATAAGGTCATGGACAAAAATGGAGCAGCACATGTGTGTGTTTGCTGGTGTCAGCTGCAGTGATTAGAGTTCTGCAATCATGTTTCTGTCCTCAGGGTTCATGAATTTGCCGGTTACCATAACAACTGTCCTTGTATGTGCTGAGTGTTTGTCTTAGTCTTTACAAGAGTCATTTTCAGCTGCACAGAGGGAAAGTCTGTGCCTGTATTCAGCAGATTTTTGTATAGCGCGTACTCTACACACACTCCAAGCTGCTTTCTTCTTACACAAGTATTTCGTCGAGTATATTCAGGACTTTACCCATTTAACATAATTGAATACTTTAGAAGATTTCTGATTGGTAGAATTTCTAAACCAATTTATCAGACCAGCGGGCTTGAGATAACAACCAATCTGTTACATCTTACAACAGCCTACGGAGAGCCGAGTATCTCTGGATGCTTATGTAAACTAATTTCTATGGGCTCTAGACATATTACTTTAACAAGGTATTGTGTGTGTGTGTGTGTGTGTGTGTGTGTGTGTGTGTGTGTGTGTGTGTGTGTGTGTGTGTGTGTGTGTGTGTGTGCGTGCGTGCGTGCGTGCGTGCGTGCGTGCGTGCGTGCGCGCGCGCGTGCGCCTCCATAACCAGAACTGCTCATAAGTCTTGAATGTGGGTTTTATTAAGAAGCTCTCTTTCTTGCCCTGGAGTCATTTGAGGGATTGTGGGAAATAAAGGCTGTGGGCAAACAGGGAGGAGGAGATTTAGCTTGACACCAAAGGAGAAGATAGCAGCAGGCTCATGAACTCATTTAGGAACTAAATAAATTAAAATACATAACTCGTAGTTGTATCTCTTCATTTTGCTCTCTTGGTTTTTTTTTTCTCACTCTTGCCAGCTGACACTGATCACATGTGGCCAACGGCAAAGCATCTGTAAATATGTTTCGCCCTTAATCACTGACTCTGTCTTTGCTGTAAACTAACACTTAGATGTCTGCAGATATTTACGTTCTGCACTCCACCCCCCCTGCCCCAGAGGGAGCAGCGCCATGCATTATTGTAATCTTTAAGGCATCCTGTAATTAGCAACCCTGCAGGTGAGTAGCAGCTGTGGAAAGAATCTACGGCAACCAAAGCAAGACCCTTGGAAAGAGCAGCTCTCCCTGATGACAGGTGACATTTTCCATCCAGACTGAACCCTGCTGTGTTCTCCAGGTGCTCCTTTTCTCTTAGCTTCATGTTGATTGCAGCAGCCTATGTTGAGGCATGATTTGGAGAAGTATGTAAGCAGGAGGGGGAAAAAAAAGGAAAGTTAAATGGGCTGATTTTTGATGTTTCAACTTTCGCGCAGCGTAGAAACATCACCATCTTGGTGAGTATGGTGTTTTCAAAATGACAAAAACACTTTTCACCCACAAAACAGGCACAAAAATCCCTTAGGTGCAGTTTGTCTTAAAGAGCTTATGATTGTTTTGTACTTTTTGTTCTGCATGTGTGTAAATTAAGTCCACTTCTTAGGCAAGAAACCCAATTTCATTCCATTCTTTAATGTTTAGTGTTGCTGTCTTGCTGGGAGGTGAACATCTTTTCTTCTAGCGTCGCCACATATTTAGTGTCCCAACAGGATGATATTTCTCTAAGGATCCTCTTTCTGACTCAAAACATCTGTATTTATATTGAGAATTGGTAGTAAGACATAAAAAGTCCCTGACAAACACTGGGCCTCAACCTCATCCATGCTCCACAGTGGAACCTTGTCTTAGATTCACGGCGATCGATGCTCTAGTCCCTGTGCATTCTGGAGGGAATACTGATTGCCAAAGCTCATCGGCACAATTGTTATTTTAGATTTTATTGAAGCTGCATCAGGACTTGGACTGTTATCTCTGGGCCCCATGGAGACGGCAGGTGTGGAAGTATTTTATGTAACTCCCCCCTCATCACCTTCGAAATGTGCTGGGTTTGTTTGCACATGCACGCTTGATTTTGTCGTCACTGTGACTCATCTGCGTTTAGTCCGCCCACACTCGAGGGACTTGCCCCCCCTCGTTGTAGAAAAAAGTGGTGATGCTTCGGTCTGTGACACACCGTGTTGACAACAGGTGTGAGCTGTTCTGAAATCACGAATACCGAGGGAGAATATACGGCTTCACTGGCCATGAAAGCAGCATCGCTTTAGCGTTTTGTCTCACTCCTCTCTTTCTGAAACCTTTCTCCTTTGGGCACTGCTTCTCTTCTAATGATGAATCAGCATTTAGATACTGAATGGGCATCAGCTGATGTCAGCGAGACGCCATGAATGGAACAAACACGGAGGAAAACACTTTCTGTGTCACTGGCGAGCCACGATGTTAGGAAATTTCCTCTTGTACAGGAGATGTGAAGAAGTCATGGAAGAAATGGCACAAAGGATACTTGATTGTGACTCAACACAAATGACAGTCAGAGTGGCTGAGAACATTGTCACGAAATGCATGTACAATAAATAAGAGTGTTAATTTTAACCCTTTCATACATAGTGGTCACTACAATGGCCAGCTGTCTAAAAGCCATTTTCTTGTGCTTCTTGTGGATTTTTATGTTATAAATGCACACAGACCACTGAAGTGGACACTAATGCATCACAAAAATACACTAGCAATTACTGGCCGTCAGCTGCAAATGCAAGAAATTATTTTTTGTTAAATCCAATATGGCCAACAGACAAAAAAAAAAGCATTCCAATCGACCTCTTGCAGGTAAAATATATATTTTGACATCAGACAACTCCTGAGGAACAATACTACTGATGTATTTTTCAAATAACAACTTTGTGTTTGGAGACAATTACAATTGATCACCTAAAAAAAACAATAAAATGTTTTTTTACAAATTTTTTTCCTGCCAATTTCTTTTTTTTAACAAAAAAGAAATTGGAAAAAAAAAACATCCTGACACAAAGGATCGTAATTAATGCATAAAAGGGTTAAGGTAATATTTGTCTTTTGTGCACTTGTGCTATTGTACTTGTTGAAATTCAATTACCGATAACTTTCAACGCTGTGCCAAGGTACATATGGAATGCTCTGGAAACATTTTTGTACCCTTCTCCTGACTGTTACTTTACGAAAATGAGCTCTTAACCTCTCTGTGAGGTATGGTTTTGAATGATGCTGAGCTTTATTCCAAGTTAATCAGGTTCTCTATAACAGGTGGCAAGGGGTAGATTAAGAAATAAAACATTAAATTAGCTTTTAGAAAAGCGTTAGTTTAAGCATGCTTACACTGAGGCAACCAGGTTATTGCGCCTTTTTTATTTTCACGTTTTCCTCTGAGAGGAAGAAGTTGTACTCATTTATCCTTAATGTAATTTTTATTTTATTTTGCATTTGAAAACGTGGTCCTATTCTGGAAAAGACTGCTTTTCTAATGTTCACAGAAAATCTTTTTTTTCCTTTGGCATCTCCTTAGAGATAAACACACAAATTAAAGGTAAATTCACAGATTTTCCTTTTTCTGACCGACACAACACTGAGTCAGTGCAAGGAGGTGCACAGAGGATAAACATGCACTTCAGCACAGACGAGGCGCCAAGGAAATACTATGATTATCGAATAGTGCCAAGTGTTGGCTCGTCACCATAGCTGCTTTAAATGTATGCACCAAGCAGCCCGTCCTGTTGCTACATCAATCACAAAGCTGCACTCTTGGCTTTGGAGATTTGGCCTCCAGACAACAACCAGCAAATCCTATTAAGAGTCCTTCTACACCACAAAGTACCCTTCCCCTTGTCCTTCAGCTGAGAATCATAAAGTTGTCTTTAAATAATTCCTGCACACACTGGCACACAAACGTAGAAAAGCATCTCAGCGTCTGAGTGATGTGACTCGGGTTAAATATTTAAGTGTGTTTTGTGCTTTCGTTGAGTTTTCATCAAGCGCATTTTCGGCCATGAACGTCTCATCTCGAGCCTTTCAGCAGCTCGGTGCCGTTTCTCTGCGCTTCTGCAGCTTTGAGTTTGTTTGAAACAAAGGGACTTATGTAAGTCCTTCACTGTTTGGAGAGTCACAATCAGATGTCTCTGTGCGGCTACTGGGAGCGAGGAAAGCTATTCACGCAGTTTGTTTTGTGGCAAGAAACTGGCTGCTTTAGCACAGAAGAAGAAAATAAAAAGAAAATATGTTTGTCCCACTTCTTTAAACATGCAAAGTCTTAATGTTCTCTCTACAGCTGTGTGGCTACCACATGCCATTAGCTTCTGTTTTTGTTTCTGTTGTTTCTGCTGCTTTCAATGGGATCAACAGATGGTGGTGCAATGTTTGCTCTGGTCGCCCGAGACTCTCTGCGAGAATTTCTCTCCTTTGTTTTGCCATTTGATTCTCAGTCTGACCCTTTTCTGTGACTTCGAGCTCGGGCTGGACAACTCCCACATTGTACTGTGTGAAAACAGCTTACAGGGCAAAGCAAAGTGACTGATTGGCCTATCTCTCAGAGGAAAAGAGGATTAGAGAGGCGGTTTTAAGTCTGCGCATGGGTGCACCCTCATTGGACTAAGTGTGTGTGTGTGTGTGTGTGTGTGTGTGTGTGTGTGTGTGTGTGTGTGTGTGTGTGTGTGTGTGTGTGTGTGTGCTCGCAGCAGGTGCACCCAGGTACATCTACCGAGAGCATATGCGCATAGCGAGGTAAAGTGAGGGAAGCAAAAGGAACCTCAGTGACTTTAAAAGATCTCTTTATCCCCAGTGACTCAACAGACAGAAGGAAACTTCCCCTTTGGACAACATTAGCCGGGATGCTAATAAGGATAAGTGAGGCTCAGCCCTAATGTGAGAGAAATTAAACATCACTTGCGAGAATATTGTCGCCTGGGAACCGTCTCCCCTCGTTATCACGCTTTGAATTAAAGGACACAAACAAGGACACACTCCACACAGCAGGTACGCAACTTTCTCTTTTTTTGTTGAATTGGAAAGAGGGCTGAATTAGGATGCTAAAGCTCTCAGGGGAAGAGTCGAGTAGATTGTTTAGACAACCATGTCACGAGGGGCAAATGACTCTTGGTGAATTCTCCAGAGTACCAGCAAAGGGTCTGTTTAGGTGTGTTTTTGAAGCTTGGTTTGTTTTCTACTTTTATTTGGCCTGTTCTCTAGAGAAAAATAAAATAAAATAAACAAGAGCCTGCTTTTGTTAGTCTCTTGCCTCATGCTCTAAATGAGTATTCATATTTAATGGGCCCAGTCTGTGTTATCTGGTTACCAGACTCAAGTTACATCAGTGAGCTCCTCAAGCACACACATCTCTAAAACACTGGAGAATCCAGGAATATGGCTCATCATAATACACAATTCAGAAGTTGATCATGTATTCCTTAACATGTCAAGTTTCAAGATGTGCTTTCGCTGAACTTGACATAGGCGTACATCATCAAATAGATATAGGAATTAATAATTTAACCTCCCAAAAGTTCTACTAGAATCATATCTAAATCGCTTTCTAACTATGATGCTAATAATTTTTAAAATGTCTTGGGCCCCTTTATTAGCTTTTCTGTAGCTTCTTTAAGTCTTTGGCCACACAACAAATTTCAATAACAGAAAAAGGCACAAGTAAATAGAAAATGTAGTTTTGTACATTTGATGATTTACCGTATAAATGTTATGCCTATTAATGCGACTATCAAATGTTTTGATATGCTGCAGTAAGACGTCTTTGTTGAAAAGGAGAATCAGTCTACCTGGTTGAATAAGGGTCAAATGAAATAAATAGATATAATGCTTGATAAGTGGAAATAAGTATTTTGCATTGCTGCAGGGGGAATTTTGCAGAATTGTTTTAATTTAGATAGATTGACACAAACCTTTAGTTTGCTTTATCCCAAACCGTTTGGAATGGTTTTATAATCCTCACCCTGCAGATGTCAGTGGCTTTAAGTCTTTTTTTCTAGAAGTGTGTCAACCTCCCAGTTCATGAGCACATCTCCAACCGTGTCAAAACATCAAAGTTAGAATATGAAACATTGCTACAACGTACCTTTCCATTGGTCAGTTTACTGCATAGGAATATGGATTTTCCATGCAACATGCTTTGTTTTAACTCGTACAAAGCCCTACAATGATACCCCAACATTAAAACTATACAGAACATAACAATCCAAGCCTGTAGAGGGGACAATCATGATATACCAGCTGATTTTAAATTTAGCATTAAAGCTGCTTTTATTACTTTTGGCCACAAGATGTCACTACAGAGGATTGCGTTGAAAACCTTCAAGAAATGAACCCTTTTTCTCCCCCTAATTTAAGCTTTAACGCTTCGGAACATATAATTAGGCCATAAAATATCGGTTTGGGTTTCCGTATTGAGGTTTTGATCGAGTTATAACTCGTGTTAGGACATTCCGTCTTCTTTTATGTAGTAACCAGTGATTTTCCCCTCAGCTCTTGTTCAGACTCTGCCCCAGCTGCTCTGCTTCTGTTAATTAGTCTCACCTGCCCCTGGATTTGCTAGTCGCCTCTTAAAGAAGTCAGTCACTTTCAGAACCTCCTCCTACGTTTTGGTCATACAGGTTTAAACAGTACACTATTTAAAACGGGGAAACATCCAACAGGTAATTGCGATTTTTGTTTTCAAGTAGAGACAGTAGAACATGTTCTGTTGTTATGTCCTAGAGAAGGAAATTAGAATATAGACGAATAAGTTACAGTCAAAAACACAAGATGTTTTGGAATATTCTTCTTCTTCTGGATATTTACGTTATTTAATAAACTATTTTAAGAAAACTAAACTGATAGAAAGGATTTAGGTTTTTATTTATTTATTTTTTGTGGGGGGTTGGTTATATAAGTTGCGTGCTGATCCACACTCCATACCAGTAGGTGGCGGTAATGGACACCATTAAGTTGCTTGCCAACCGCCATTAAAACAAAAAAGAAGAAGTACCGACTTATAAAATCTCTCGATTCTCAGTAATGCTTGAGTTAAAGGTAATTTCACAATTACACACCCACTGCAATACATTACAGCTGGTAGTCGTAATGTGGAACAACCCTGCTAGCAAGAAAATGTTCGGACTACGTCAGTGAACGTCGTCTGAAATTCGACTTTCATCATCTGTTCGTCCGTGCGTGTCGTTTAAAAATTGGGTTACTAGCTTCAATACCTTATTTAGCCAGTAGGGGGCTCCACGCCCGTCTAAACATTATCCTCGCAATTCAAATAATGGTTTAGTCTGATTTTTCTCATTTCCTTTCCTGCATAAACATGGGTTACATGAATACAGTACTCTCAATAAAACCTAACTACGTGTGATGAGCTGATAAAGGTAAACACTTTTTCAACATTCTATTGAAAAAAGTTATTGTTGGTTTAATGCAAAGAAACTAGCAGTCTAACCATAACACTCATTTAGGTAAAAAAAACCAACATATATATATATATATTTAGCTTTACATGAGAATTTTGCATGAATCTAAACTTGCTCGGTTTGAACAAACTTCTATTTATGTTTCGTCTCTGTTTGGAAGGGCGTTCTTGCTTTTTATGAGTGAATATCTGTGTGGTGTGAACGTGGGGGTGTACTGGTTGTACCTACACAAGAAGAGCATCCATACATAGGCTGCTTGTCCGCCCTCACAGAACAGAATATTAGAAAACGCTCTTCCCAGCAAGTAGGCAAAGAAGAGAGATCATTACGCTACCATCATTTATCACCGAAGACGGTCACGAAAACGCGTGCCTACACATGCAGATACACTGTGGGGTGTAGAAGGAAATGACTAAAAAATGAGTCAAGCCTTTGCATAGGAAGGTCAAGGAGATGGAGGTGGGATGAGAAAATTTTAATTGATAAAAAAGAAAGTGGCAAAAGAATGAAATAAAAATATTAAGGATTCTGGAAAGCTTAAAAATGTTATGGTCATCATTACATCTATCCATCTATCCCGCATTATGGCAATTTGTAGAATAGCCCAGGAATTGAAGTCAGAGAACATATGATTGCATATGGATACAGATTGGTAGAGTTAAATAACATTCCCTTGGAACTGAAAAGACAAAAACATGGCTGCCTATTTTCAAGGCCTGGTTGTGATCCAAATATGCGATCAGTCTCCGAACGACCTCCAGCGCTGCATCAGAATCGCCACAACAAAATAATTCACAAGGACGCCGTGGTTATTACAAGCTAGAGATGCGATGCAGTGATTGCGAGATATCCGGCATCACACTTTAGGTTCCTGTCATCGCATCTAAAATTGAGTTCAAATGATGTATACTGTCACACGCTCGTACTCCGGAGCTTCCTGTCCAGGTGCCTTGGGGGTTTGGGGGGGAACTGAGAGTTTGTTCCAATGAGGACACATCTGCCCAACAGCTCCTAGGGAGCAACACGGCAAATGAGCACTTGCTGTCGTACTGCTGCACTTCCTGTTGATGTAGAGCACAGCCGACAGGTTTTAATATCCTCGATGCTGTGTCTGCTTCCTGCTTGTGCATATTCCCACAGCAGTAGACCTAAATAAATATGCTGTAGGTCTGATTTGTGCCACGCGGGATGCTGACTGGTTACGACTTCACGTCGGCATCTAAACTGGGTTGTCTTTTTGAAGATGGGATGTTCTGGAGCCTGTTTTGAAGACCCGTTGATCCTTTGCAGGGCTCCTTCACATAACCCGACCTATCACATCTTCATGAACGAGAGAAGAGGAGATAAAGAGATCATTGCGTGTCAATGAGTGAAAACTGAATTCCTCACAGATTTCTGCCAATATACAACAGCATATTTATCTATCTAACAAGTCTATGGAGATAATAGCTGGATTATTCAACCTATGAGTCATCTGTCGGCCTTTGCAGATGTCTTATCTGTGTTTCTGAATATTTCATGATGGCAGACTCCACTAAAATTAGATTTGCATGTTTTGAAATCATGATGCCTGACATAATTTTTCTCTTTTTTTATGTGCAATCACACAACTATGATCATCTTAGGCTCTCCCAGAGGCCCTGGTTCCATGACCCCAAACTAATATTTGCATTTGCTCTCTGCCGATTGAACATGTCACAGTTTTCGTATTTTGAGGATTGTGACTTTTTGTTTGTTTGCTTATTTGTTTAATTCTCTCTCTGGATTTCACAGTTAACCTAAATGTAGCAGTGATGGTCGCCTTTAAGCACATTTTCCTTCACTGATGTCTTAGGATCACTTGCAAGGTGGAGCATGCGTGGTTGGTCCGGATACGTTTGGAGAACCTGCGTTAAGTTAACTGGAGTTCTTCAGAGAAGAGCGGAAGTTGCTGTTTTTCTTTCAACTTAAAGCACGTAATGTTGACTGATAAAATACATTCCCACTGTGGATAAATATAGAAGCACTGCAAAAAACGTACCTAAAATTAACACCTCGTTTGTAAAAAATATAATAATAGTAATAATAATATTTTGTGTTGGTAATATTATTAGAAAACTGAAGTTAAAACGGTATGTAATTCAATTAAGATGGAATAAAATAAAACATGAAACATCTAAATATTACTGAACATTTTAGGCAATAAAATGTAGGAGTTTTTTTAGTTCAAAGCATTTGGATTGAAAAGTTTTAATTTTTGTTGGTTCAAGGGAAAAAAATAGAATAAGTATTTTATTTTGTAATCGTATACCGGAAGTTGCTCAGTGGTTATGAGCAGTAGTAAAACGAAGACCCCCCTCACGGAAAACTGTGGCAACTGTGGTTTGAAGCTGGAGAGATGCGAGCTACAGAAAAACAACGAGAAACGTAGGAAATGGAGAAACGCGACTGGACAGGGAAACAAGAGCAGAAATCTAACCAGTCCGTCATGCTTCGATACTGGAAGGATCACCGTCTTCGAAGATAATTAATAAAAATTAAAATAAAATAAAAAAAAGACGGGTGTCGGATTGATCAGAGAACTGGGGGGAACGGGAGGGGCCGATCATGGGGAACGAAGCGAGCCTGGAAGGAGGCGAAGGGCCGCCGTGCGGTCTGCCGGAGGGGATGGCACCTGACGGGAAGGGCGGCTTCGTCCGGATCTCCGATGGCACCGCGGTCAACCTGAGCGAGCTAAGCGAGGATGAGAGGAGGCAACTGGCCGCGGCGATGTCAAGGGCGCAGGGCAGGAAACCTGGAGCTCCGGCAGCTGCACGAAGGCAGGGATTTCAAACGGCATCATTCAATGCTCTCCAAATATCTAAACGGACCGAGCGTTTTGTGTGTGAGAGGCCTGAGCGGATGTCTGTGTGTGTGTGTGTGTGTGTGTGTGTGTGTGTGTGTGTGTGTGTGTGTGTGTGTGTGTGTGTGTGTGTGTGTGGTTGGTAAGAAATATGCAATAAGGAGGCGGAGAGTCCCATTTCCACCCATTTCAATGGCGCAAATCGCACAAGAAACCCCAGTTTGTCCCTAGAGTTCATTGTTAGGAGGAGTGATTGGAGTCTTCGATTAAAATTGGGGTTTTTTTAATGGCTGAATCCACAAAATTGGCTGTAAAGTGGGCAAAGTTGCAGCTCGTGGCGGTGTAAATGAAAACACTCGAGTCACCGGAATGGTCCGATTCGATCGGTCGTTCTGCGTGATATCAGAGAGGAGACACACCTCCAGTAGCCTATTTGTGAGAAATGGTCGAAATGCCTGCTGGGTAAGGAAATTTGTCGTGCCCAATGTTTTTGTTTTTTTTCGTCTTTTATATTCGCATTTTGAACATCTTAACACTTAACTACATATGCAGCCATTATTTGCATATATCGTGAATACGTTTATATTTATCTTAGTACATGTTGATACTAAAAAAAAAAATACTGCAAAATTTTGTTCGTGGTATTTACAATGAAGTCGTTCAGCCAGAAGATGCATCCCTGTGCGTATCGGATGGAGTAATGGGCCTCTGTGTAACTGTCTTCAACTGGGGGGGGGATGTTATTTATATCCGAGCTAGAGATTGGGGGGAGGGGGCATCAATATTAATATGACTATAAATAGAACTGGGACGTTAATTTATTTTATTTTGGTTGCGTTTCCCCAGATGATTCTGTGTTGTTGTTTTATTCGTACCGATTCTCTGCTACATCTCGTACCGTCTAGGAAACAGGCTCGACGCTGTCCGTGGTGCTGAAAATACTCACTGCGGCGCTTTTTACGCCAGTTATTGTTTTGTCGACAGAGCCTGCCCAAGGTTTTATGAGGCCCCAAGCAGAATTTCATTGTAGGGCCACCACATAACATTTGAACCCATTTATAATGTCCATATTTTATTGTCTTTGTTGTCTGTTATTATTATTTTGTAATTCTGCTGTTTTGTATTTTTGCCTTCTGAACCCTTAAGAGAGGAGGTGATGTGAATAATGCTGCATTTACATGTCAAACACAGACGTCAAAAGCTCACATACATCTGTTTACATCAAATTAGGCATAAGGCAATTGATTTGAATTATTTTTAGTAATTAGTAAAGACACTTAGTAGCATGTTTGTCTTACAAATGATTTCAGACTTGGCTAGACTTGCACTTTAAAGACCTCATGGCAATCCAGACTCAAGTCTTGTGAAGAAAATTCAGCTCATTTAATCAGAGGTGAACATCATCTGTTAAGTGTAGACCATTTGAGTTAATGATTTACGTTGCCCCTAAGCCTGTGCACACTCATGTGTATTTGTGAAAAGGACTAATTGTCATGGTAATGTTACACAAAGTACATTTTAATTCTGCGCAATGATTCTCAATACAACCTGCAAGTAAAAGCTTCCTGATTCGTTGATTTTCATTAAGTGCCTGTGTGTGTCTAGCAAACATTTTAAATTAAGTTGTCAAACAACAGTTGCTCTGACGTGCAGCCAGATAGTCTTCTTATAATATACACATTTTCAAAAACTGAACAAAGCTGAAGTCTGACATTTTGAAACAAGATTAACTTAACTACAGACCATCTTCTTATAGTCATTACACAGACACATCATAGTCATCAAATTAAAAACATTTCTGGGTAATGCTCTCAAAATTCAGTGTTCCTTTTCATTAACCTGGTAGATTGTACAGAGTTCTTTACTTAGTAATTTACTACTTGCATAGTAACCATTGTATTGTTATATTTAACAAAGTCTTTAAATACTGTTTTAATTCACAATCTCCATATAATATAAACAATCCTGCAACTCTGGTTATTTGTGCAGGGTTGCATATTAAATGTGTAATCAATGGATATTTAATTAAACTATTAGTATATTTCACTGAATTTAAGTGTTTCATGTTGAATTGAATGTTCCAGGGATGTTGAATGTGTACAAGTATTAAACTTGGCCTAAGGATAATGATTTGTGTAGATAACCTGCAACTGGTCATTCATTTGGTCAGTAGACTCTCAGAGCTAGGAGGGACCCAGAACAGGTCCAAAGTCCACTCACCATTCTGACCAGCCCTCCTCCTACTACCCTTTATAGTACCATATTACTCAGGCGTGCTATGAAAACAATCAGATATTGTATTCATTGCAACATTAAACTTTTATTGCCAGAGAACATTATTTAATTACACCACAGCAACCAAAGACCTTCACTGCAGCAGAAACCAATGCAAGTGTGTGTCATAAACATGCACCGTCATGCTTTAATCAATGGCAGCCAATTGGTCCATTAGTTTCCACTGATCTCTAAAGTTCCACTTCCACTTGGCATTCGCTGCATTCTGTGTTCAGGTTGGGTTTACAGGCCCCCGTCGCTTTGTCCCAACATACAGGCTGCAGCCGACTTCTTCTCTGAATAATGCTTCTCTGAATAAGTCTCTGTCTACTATCCACACTCCATGTTGTTCACCGGTATTTGTGTTTCCGTCAGCTATTTGTTCTCTAAAACCTTTTTGAGGCCTTACGAGAACAAGTGGATTTATATTTGTAGCTGAGTGATTTTTGGATGCAACTGAAACAAAATTTTATTTAGGGGTAAATTGGGGTGATTTTTTTTGTTGAATGTTTTAAAGATGAACTCTTTTCATTTTATTGCACTACTTTGTGTTGTAAATCCTAGTGAGTTTAAAGTTAGAGGTTGGAACAAGATTAATATAAAAAATTCAAGGACTTTGGATACTTCTGCAAGGCACTGTACAAACTGATCATATCTCTGATAATCCAATAAGAAATTATTGTATTTTAGGTTTATTTGTTTAATGTTAGGTGTAGTTTTAGAGGCTTGGACTTGTTGTCATGGTGAGTGTGAATGAGTCAGCAGAAACAGTCATGGCTAGCAAATTGCTGTTCCTTTTAATGAAGTTTAAATGTTAAATGTTGTAAAGTCAGATATAAAATTTAACCTTTCAACCTGTTTTAGTTGTGTGGTGCTTGCAATTCTTTTATTGGGTTCTTTTACTTGTAAATATAACAAGGATTGTTTTGTTTCTATTTTTTTCAGACCCTCAGAATCTGATGCTCACCAGCAGGTAGGAGCCTCCAGGGGCCCTGCAGGTCTAAGTAAGAGTCGAACCGTAGACGCCTTCAACCAGGGTCCACCTGGCAGGTCCACACCAGGCCGCAGCCCCTCGTCCTTAAGCCTCTTTGAATCCAGATTCCGGCAGGAGCCAAAAGGCCCAGAGACTAAATCGTCCGGCATGTTTGGCTCCAGCTTCCTCAGCGGGGCCAATCCCCTCAGCGCCGTGTCGTCAATGACGTCCTCCATCACATCTATGGGCGACGCCGTCAACATTCCCAAGTTTGGACTGTTTGGGGACGAGGAGGAGGGTGATGCGACAGCAAAAGTGGAAAACAAGCAGGGGGGGAAGCCACCGGGCAAGGGCCCCCAGCAGGGTCAGGGACCAAAGGGACCACAGCAGGCAGGACCCCCAAAGCCTGGTCAAGGCCCAGCTGGACAGGCACCGAGGCAAGGTCAGGGTGCACCCGGTCAGGGACCTAAATCAGGTCCTCCAGGGCAAGGACCACCTGGTCAGGGGCCAAAATCTGGTCAAGGTCCTCCTGGCCTAGGACCAAGGCAAAGTCAGGGGCCCAAATCAGATCAAGGACCCCCTGGTCAGGCCCCCAGGCCAGGTCAAGGGCAACCGGCACCTAGACCAGATCAGGGTGGAGTTCAGCAGCAAAAAGGTGGCCCACCACAACAAGGACCTGGAAAACCTGAACCAAAAGCTCAAGGGCAGCCGGGCCCCATGCCAGGAAAGGGCTCAGGGGCCCCCAGGCAGCAGGCAGCTGGAAAGCCTGCAGGTGGACTCTGTCCGCTGTGTAAAACCACCCAGCTCAACACCGGATCTAAGGAGCCACCCAATTACAACACCTGCACTGAGTGCAAGAACCAAGTCTGCAGCCTGTGTGGCTTCAGCCCACCAGACTCAGCGGTAAGACCCTGACAGCTTTTCTTTCTTTTGCTGTAGTTGTACTTTTCTTAAAATTAAATAAATAAATGAAAAATTCAAATGGTTAATCATGTCCTAACCGATGAGCTAAAGTGAGATAGCTTTATTATTTTTGTCTACATGTACAGCCGGGAGCTTTCCAGTTCTCAAAAGGTCACAGATAATAGTGCCACAGATTTCATAATGGATTGTACACAGGAGTGAGCGATGCCATGCATATAGAAAAGGAAATCATTTTATTCTGGCATTTCTCTTTGAAAAAAACAAAACAAAAAAACATTAATCATGCACTGACATTGCTGTTTGCATTACATTCTAAACGGCAAGAATAAGACCCTCAAAAAAGTGCAAAATATATCATTTTGATTCAAGATTTATCACATTATGAATCATATTTATTTGCCAATATCGAGCGAATAAACAAGTAATTTAACTGGTTTTCAATCGCTGTGTTCAAACATAAAGAAGCAAAACTTTGAGGAAAGATGATGAATATAAAGGAACAATATGTACACATATTTGTAGTCATTTCTTATTATAGTCATCATTGTTAGAAAATACCTCGTTAGAAAATAATGGAAAAAGATAATGGAAAAAAATGTATTAAGGACACACACACAAGAAAAACATTGACCAGGAACTGGAATTTGAATATTTCTCCTTAATTATCTCTGCTTCAAATGTTAAACACCTGTTTCTGAAAGGTTAGAAATATGTTTTACACATGAAGGGCAATAATCTTTAATTTATTTTTTATTTCAAAATTGAAATATATTTTTTTCTTTTTTTAAGTGTCAGATTCAGTCAGACCTCAAAGAAAAAATGAATTCAGTAAGAGCAAGAAAGAAAGAAAAAGCCAGACTAGTACATATCTAATAAATGTTGCCAATTTTACAAACGGATCATTCAAATAAAAACTGGTTATGATGCTAAATTTGAAGCTACAGCAGAGTCCAGTGTATCGGTCCTCCCTGATCCAAAAGAGGACATGTCGCTTACAAGAGCAACACACATGATCTGGGAAGCAGAGTGACCATATGGACTTGGGGAATGTTGATCAAGGTGACTCATGTCATGGCCACAGGAAGGAACTCTGCCAGGGAGTGACGACATTCACTCACACATGAACTGTAAATGCTGGTTGGTCAGGAGTTAAACCTACCTTTGTAGAACTATTCTTTAAGAAATTCTTCTGTGTGTATCAACAAGGACACTCTTTTTTTTCTTTTTTTGCCTTTTAAGATGTCAAACACACCAACATATGAGTAGCAAATAGGTAAGCACACAATGTTGTTTTTCTAGATGGTGATCAAACCGTCAACAGTTGGCTCTTTCAACACTGTGCTTGTCACGCTGTGGAAACCAAAAGAGATGGCCAAACACTAAACAAAAGGCTCTGGCCTCCATTCTTTTTATTTTTTTCGAGACAGGTGCTTGGTTCTGTAAAGGTAAACACTATGAAAGCCAACCACTTTAGCGCTAATATTTACTAGAACACAACTAACTGCTGTTCTGATTAATTATGGAACTGTTGCGAATTTTAAAGATGGAAATCGGTTGCCCAGCGACGGAATCCAGCGTAATCGGAAACACCAATTTCATAAGTGAGCTGTATTTATAAAGCACTTTTCTCTGGGTGGAATGTCACATACAGCTTTAGAGTGGAAACAAAACACAGAAAAATAGACAAAACAGATGGAAAGCAATAAGTATAAAAGTCAATAAACATAGTAATTGGTAGTTTGCAACTGATTATCTAAATGTTATTATTGACATTAAAAAAATATCTTCAACTGAGATTAATCAGGGTAGGGAGAATATTAGGGAATCCCACAACTTATAGATGTTACGAGTTCAAATGAGCAATCACCTCGTATCCGTAAATGCGTTTTTGGGACCACAAGTGGTAACTTTCTGGCTGACCTGGGTTGATAGCTGAGAAGCTGTTCTTTAGAAAAGATATATGAATATGAACACACCTCTTCCTCTCGCAGCAGTTTTTAAAAATGTGATTCAATTATATCTAACTTGTCATGGTTACATGTTGTACACCAGACCTTCTATATCGGAGGGTTATGGTGCTCGATGCAGCTGTCCCAGGTTTTGATTCCTGATCCTGTGCAATTGGTGTTTGACTCTTCCTGCCCATTGTCTTGTCAAGCTACTAATGAACAATGGCCACAAAAACCACAACATCTGACTTGTCTTCTTTTCATTTGCAGGGTAAAGAGTGGCTTTGCCTGAACTGTCAGATGCAGCGAGCAATGGGAGGCATGGATCCTCCTGGCATGTCAAAGCCCATGCAAGGCTCTGGCCCACCCTCGCCTCAGCGAGGCGGCAAGCCCGGAAAGCTGCTGATAAAGCAGCAGAGCACCTCCGACCAAGGCCTGACTCCGCCAACGACACCAAGGCAGAAATCCCCAGGTTCCTCATCTCCTGGACCCCTTTCTCCAGGCTCCTCGTTGGCAGGGTCGCCCAAGATTGACCCCAAAACAGGCCGTCCCATTCAGCAGAGGTCCAGCCCTCAGCAGTCCCCAGCTAAAGCCAAACAAGAATCGAGTTTCTTTGGGGGTTTGAGCGGCATCAGCTTAGGAGGGCTGACGGATTCGGCTAAACCCCCCGCGGCGGCTGGTCAAGCGTCGGAGTCGGTTACGGGGAAACTATTCAGTGGGTTTGGTGGACTGATGGAGTCATCGAAGCCTCCAACACAAGCTGCGCCAAAGCAAGAAGAGTCCGTGGCTGGAAAGCTGTTTGGGGGTCTGGGGGGGCTGACGGAGTCAGCGAAGCCTCCAACACAAGCTGCGCCAAAGCAAGAAGAGTCCGTGGCTGGAAAGCTGTTTGGGGGTCTGGGGGGGCTGACGGAGTCAGCGAAGCCTCCTGCCGCTGCATCTCAAATGTTCAGCTTCGGCTCATCGCTTCTGAGCTCAGCCACCACTCTCGTCTCTGGAGAGGAAACCAAAGCACCCGAGTCTCCGCCAGGGTCACCCGACTCCGGACCAGGCTCTCCTCCTGACTCTCCTTTCTCTGCACCCGGATCTCCACCGGACTCCGACTCCGCTCCGGACACCCCGCCTGCCGGGTCCAGAGAGACCCCCAGACACGCAGAGCAGGAAGAGAAGTCCACAGCGCCTGAGTCTGCTCAGTCTGAAACTTCAGTTGCCAAGGGAAACTGCCCTCTCTGTAACTTGGAGCTCAACGTTGGATCATCAGACGCCCCCAACTACAGTGTGTGCACAGAGTGCAAGAAGAACGTGTGCAATCTGTGTGGATTTAATCCTAATCCTCATTTAGGCGAGGTAGGAAAGCTATTTATTACTGAAGTCCTTTCCATCTTAACTACGCCGTTTGCTTTTTAAACAAAGTACATATTTTTTTGTGTTTTTCTATGTTGTTCCTTCTAGACATGTCAAACCTTTGGGTGTTTCATGAAAATTACCCACTACAGAGATGGAATTAGATGTTTTCAGGGTTTCATTTTCCACATGAGCATCTTCCAAAACACTTTTAATCAGGATATTGTGATTACCCAAGTACATTGTTATTCTTCAACATTTGCATTTCAATTCAATAGTTTATTTGAATTGCTTTTTATAGGATAGGATGATTATTCAACTAAAAATGTAAACATTTTCAAAACTAAAACTGAATTTAGTCCAAGATATTGCACACAGGCTCAGAAATATACTGATACTCCTACTGATTTTTCTTAAAGATGATCTTGGTTGTTGGTTATTGATGCTATAGATGAGCAAAGTCATTTCTTAAGATACAAGTAAAAAATCAGATTTTGTATCAAATTTTCCATGTACATTTATGTATGCTAATTCATAGTAAATTCCACTTTGCTACTTGACTCCAGGTTTAATTTTATAACATACCTGTGTGTTTGATTAACTGCATCACAGTTAATCATTTGAGTTTGGTAACTGGCAGGATGTGGTTGCTGCTTGCTTCGATTTATTTTCGTCTTTAGGTAACCTTAGGTAACCTGCTGCATATTTATAGCTCTCCTGGAATTCTTCTGCAACGGGAAGTAGAACTAAAATGGAATTAAAACCGTTACTATTTCCATCCAACCCTCATTTTTTTTACCTTTTACAATTAGGTTGTTTAGCATGTCTTTGTCAAACCAGCCTGGTGCTTGAAAATATCACGCATATCTCTTTTAAACTGACATAAAAATCTTTAATTTGTTTGGTACTCTGCCATTGAGTCTTACATTTTTTCAGGCATTTTAGAAACTTCTACAGTATGGAATATTTTGATATGAATCTAGTTTGAATTTTTTATACTGAAAAATTCTGAATTTTCAAATCTTTCCAGACTTATTTTCGTCAAATACCTGACACATTTAGTGATACTCAAACTGTTTTTCAAATGTTTAATACATTCAATGCAACTTTCCAGTTTGCTGGACATTAAAGGCCTATTATTCCAGCTCACTGTTGCAGAACCGAATCAAACGGCAGACAACAAAGTTTCTAAGACAACCTTTAGTTTCTTGTTTCATTCTCACTACACGATCTGAGTGACAGAAAAATGTTTTCTGTTCAAGCATCACAACTGTAAACCTGTGATGTTTCCTAAACTTTGCTGCCATGTGCAGAAGGGAGTTTTGGGAAAACCGAGGGCCTAGCCTGGAAATTTGACAAAGAGTGAGAGCAGCACTTACACTAGTTTGACTGACAGCAGTAAGGCTCTGATTTGATATTTATCTTTATTCCCCCCCCTCCCCCAAGAATGATCTGTCTGATATTATACTGTCGGGACACAGTTGCAGTTTTACCAAAATAAGATTAAGATTGGGCATTTTGATAACAAACATGGCGTAAAAACAATGTACCATCAGTGAAAAACATTCTGATGCCTGGTGCTAAGCATGGCAGGGTTTCTGTGATGCTGAGGGCCAGTTGCTCTTCCAAAGACCCGGGGCCTCCAAAAAGGTCCAGCACTTTATTTAGATGTACTTCAGAGTGCAATATTTAAGACTAGTTTTTAATTATATCTACTTAAACATAGACAGTTCATCTTATTGAACCCTCACCTGTACCGTGTCATTTTCACTTTGAACTCGGAGGATATTTTGCTTTGCCACCACAGAAGAACCTGTCATGTCACAAACTGTATTTACAACATTTATTCCTCACAAGTCAACGCTGTTCAGATCGGTTAACTCCAGACTTCATACAGCTTTTCATTATCGCCTTCTAGTTTTGCCGGCCGTCCTCTGACACAGCTGAACCTCTAGGTGCATTTTTAAACCCAACTTGTGGGGGAAAAAATGAACAGCATACAGAATGTTCTGCACACAAGACTTTGGTTGAGCCATTTAACGCCCCACGTATTGTGTGTCACCTCTGTGTCACTCGCTGTCGTCACGTCAGCTGCCAGCAAAGTTGACTCGCTGACGCATGTGAGGGTGTGGCTGTGGGTACATGTGCTGTTCCAGGAATAGGAGCCAGGATATTTAACTGCAGGTTGTTTTATTTTTCTGTAAGCAGAACTGTGGAACGCTGAATGGACGTGTGACTGGTGACGCCTCACCTGTTGCAGGTGTGACGTTGTAAGCGGCTACGTTGTCAGCATGTCATATGTCGTCGGGTATATGTGCTTCATGTTGTCTTTTTGTTGAGACAAATTACAGTGAGTGCGCATGCATATCGCCACGTGCGGTTCGGGGTTAATCTGGATTTCCTTAAAAGATTTAAAGGGCAGCAGGATGTTTTTCATCTCCTCTCAGGCTTCATTGTCTTCTTGTTTAAATACAATGCAACTTGAACAGGCCAACACCTCTGATTTTGATTCTCTATTTTTGTCATTTTACACTGATATATCCTTTTTTTGTTGTTAATCTGTAAGCTATCATTTTAGTTATTTCTGTGCTTCTTACTGCCATCTATTTTTGTCCTTCTCTTCTTCCCCTGCTGTCTCCCTTTTTTTTAATGTAAGGGGATTTCTGTAAGAGTATGCCTGGTGCTGAGCAACAATGTTCCTCCAGATCAGACTTCATGTCATGTTGGCCTTTTCAGTAACGAGAGCGCGTGTCGGAAGAGCCTTGCGTAAGACGGGAGTGGCACGACTTCGCTAACGAGCAGGAATCAAAGAGTTGGAGCGTTTCATCTCGTCTCACCATCAGCAAGAAAATCTACAGCTACGCTTCAGTTTTTATCAGACGGCGCCTTTAAAACCCGATGTTTTAAAGGCGGGACAGGGATGTTTGGTTGGACATTAATAATTGACCAACTCTACTGCAGGTTTTACATATGGATTTCAAAATGCCATACATCATGATGTGCACTCTTGGGGAGGAGGGCGTGACATAAAGGAAGAATGAATCATGGGAAATAACTTCCCATCATTGGAAATATTGAAAGTATGAACTTATTAGTACATTTCCACAGTTGGAATTTAGTCACAGAAATAATGGTTACATTTTGTTTTTTGAATTGCCAATATCACAACTGACGCCCCTTAAAACATGTTTAATTTGATCGTTATTGAGGAAGATTAAGGGGGTGAAAATGTGGGAAAAGTTGGACACCTATGTCGTATTCCTTTCTTCAAAGGAAAGGAAACAAAAGTAATCTTCAACAAATATGGGAATTTCTAGGAAAAAAAAGCAGCTCAACTAAACCTTCCCATGTGGAGACACAGAGATAAAAAAAATTATATTTCAAAAATAAATATGGACAAACAAGGCCATGTTTCTATCCATTTTACTGGAAGATCTAAAAAGCTAAAGCGTTTATATGAATGCTTTTGAGAACTATGCAGTTTGACTAAATATCAATAAATGGCTCGCTAATTGTTAGCGTCATTGCTAAGATTCAGTTGATCTTTTTACTCTATTTTTTCCACATCTAAAAAAACAGAAACAGTGATATACTTTGTCTTCCTCCTTATCGTTATTCTGCGATCACGTCACACATGTCTCCCGTACTGAACTCCCCATAATCTGCACTAGGAGGTAAAGACCAACAATACACACACTGGGCTTTTATCACCAACCTGCCATTCATTAGTATTCTAATTGTTAATACGTCCACTTCGTTTTCTGCATCACATAACAGGCCGGTCTTTAGGTAGATCTGTTGTTGTTTATGTATTTTTTATTTTTCTATCTGTATTCACTCCATGCAGTGTTCACAGCTCTCACCATCACTTGGCCTACAGCCTGATGTGTGCAGAAATAGTAACAGCCACAAAAGAGATCCACTAAAGCAGGAGAGGGGAAAGCAGGGACTAGAGTGCTGCCCCCTCCCATTATCTTCTGTCCTATCACCTCCTTTAACAGTGTCATTCTATGGGGACCATAATTTTATGATTTGAAATGGGGAACATTTGAGTCTTTTTGGGATTCTTTTAGCTGAATTAATTAATTAATTTGGAAGGTGCAGTGAGAGCAAATAAAAATAAAAATATATACCTCTTGCAAAAGTGTTCATACCTCTTAAAGTGGGATCGGTTTATAATGTTAACACTACAAATTTCAATATATTTTAATGTCGCAGATGAACAAAGTACTATATGGTTCTAAAGCTGAAGGAAAACGATGCATTATTTTTTTTAATTATTATTTGTAAAAGAAATCTGAAAAGTTTACGGTGCCTGGCGAATGTTAAAAATAATGGGAAGTTTTGTTTTTGTCTAATATTCCAGAGGCAATACATTTTCCATTCTGCGCCCTCTTAATGTATTCGACCTTTTTAGATAGACTTTTACCTGATTTAAAATGTAATTGTCATAAACGGATGGGAGCCTTTAAATGGGACGGGAGTGAAAGATGATTGCTTTTTGCAACTGATGTCATCGCAGTATTCAACAACAATATTATAGTTGTGTGTAAGCTTTCTTTTAGTATGCATGACATATTCTAAAAATACCTAAAATGTAAACATTTTAAAGGGGGAATGAATACTTTTGCAATGCACAACATCTTTTTTCAGGTTTAGCAAGTGGTGATTTGGACAGTTACCCCTCCACAAGGATCCTCATCCCCGTTTTAATTTACTAATTTCTGCATGCTTTGGCCAGAGCCATATTTTAGCGACTGAGCATTTTGTGCCAAGGAATGGCTGGAGGGGTGAGGTGGTGGTGGGGGGGTGAGGGGGGCAAAGCATCCATCGTGCCAACACTGAGCCTTCATCAGAGATGGGAGGACAGGCAGGCAGAACCTCACTGAGACTTGAAAACCCACACATTCTGGCACCAGCCTCATCTTGTTAGTACAGGCTGTTACATCCTGACTGCCGCTGCTCTCTCTTTCACTCCCCCCCTCCCCCCCCCCACCCGCCTATTCACATACTGGCTCTTTTTTATGTATTCATTTTTTTAAATGCATCTTGTTGATATATGTAGAAACCAACAACACAGCTTGGAATAAGCAAAAGGTCTAACTGCAAATAATTCTTTATGCACGAAACATAAAACGAAAGTCCCGTATATCTTTTGGAGAGTTATAAGATGTGATCTTTTATATCTAGCGGATTCATTGAAACGCTTGCATACTGGTGGAATTTTGTTGTGCAGTGGCATGAGGAGTACAAACAAAATAACGTCTCAACGTAGAAATCATAAGAACAGGCCAGAGGAGAGGAGAGACAATAAGCTACTGTGACAAAAAGAAAAGAAAAAGGGAGCCCGAGTGGATGAAGGCGGGAGTGGGAAGGCGGCGTCATAAAGATACGGGTATCACCCACTGCAGCTGTAAGGAGTACAGAGCATGACAACCTGACTGTTGTAATTTGTCTGAGCGCTCGTGACTCATATCTGTGAGTCACTTCCACTGCATTTATTGGTTAAAATTTACTGTCTGGCAAAAATCATTTCGTGAACATGAACCCTAAAATTGTTTAAAAATACGATGGAGGTGTGCGAGGCAGATTCTTGGTGCTTGGGATCACTTTTTGATTAGAGACTGAAATGTCAGTTCTTCAATAAAGCTTGAACAATATCTGTTATAGTGAAATGTTGCCTAGTTACCGGTGTCTGGAGCCAGAGCCAGCGCTGCGTTGCGCCGAGACGTTTCTTTGGCTTTTTGTCTGCAGTTTGATTTCTAAGCGTTAAATGAGCTTCGTTTTTGTCTCTTATTTATTTAGGATGAAATATATTCTATTCCTTATTTAGTTTCTTTTTTCAAATAAGAAATATTTGGTGTATAGTAAAATAGGACCCATCTGATCTCAGCCCACTGAACCAGACAGTATCAACTACATCAATAGGCAAAGATCTTTTTTGGCTCGCAAAGGAGCTGAGGCTGTAATGTTCCACCAGCAGCTTGATGCATTATAATTAAGATGGAAACTCATCAGTGAGAAGAAGGGCAACAACATTCACACTTTAATTTTATTGAAAGCTTTAGGGTTTAAAAGTGAATGAAATAATGTCAGATATTTTTATGCTGAAAAAAGTATGCTTTATTTTTTATATATAAAAAAAGGAAAGCATAGTTATTGCTGGATCTGACAGAGTTTCACAATACATTGTGCATCTCAGCTTTGATCATAATCTGTAGTATTTTGAGTTTCATTTTCCCTAAACTTGCATTTCTGTCCTGTTTGGTAGATGTGATTGTTTTCTGTGTTCCCTAATTTACTCAGCACCGTCCACCAATCCCTCAGCTTCCTGTGTTACCCAGTTGTTTCTCATCTGCTAATTAACTCACCTATTTTAGAATTCGAGGAATCAATCTACTTTGGTTTTCTCATTCAGTGCAAGATCCACTTTTATTGCTGCCGACCTGTTTTGTTGCTTTCATGAGTTCAGTAACAATTAAATTTCATTCTCATTATGTGCCTTGAGCCGTTAATTTGCTGTTTGGCCTCAAAATAAAATTAGCAAAAGGCATCACAGTGCGAAAATTCTTTTTCTGTTTTTAATAAGTGAATTAACTACATTTATTGGAGAAATAAAAACTAACATGGGTCCAAAGAAATGCACAGGTTGTCATATGCCTTAAAATCTATCACAACATACTGTTTCATAAATTAGAACAGTACGGCATCAGATGATTGGTGCTTAGAAACAAGCAGATATTTGTGCAAGTGGGTGTGTATCGCTCTCATTGTTTGGACTTTTCTTGTGGGGCTCTTTGATCTGAAACTAGTTATTCTGTATATAAATATGGATTTTGTATAGCCTTTGTTGATGGTTACAGACTGAATGAATGAATTTAGAAGCAAAATATCACTAATTGTCAAAAAAACAAATATTGACTCATGGAGTGTGATGTCCATTCTGCTGAGTAAGTTATAAAATCCCCATCAATTTTGTGTGTGTTGCTTTTATACATGTTCAGTTTTTTTTTTCTTTTTTATGAGCATTGCCTTTTCTTTGGCGAAAAGTTGAAAGGAATCTATTTCTGTGTGGAGGCTGCAGTTGGCTCAGTTCCCCTCAGTAGCTCTAAGAGAGCCGGTGATCGAGGGGAATGGGTAGTAAGATGTTCCCGTTGAAATTTCTCGATAACATCAGTGATGACAGGCTCTGAGGAGGCTGGATCTCACTAACGGCTTGAGTGAGTATTTCTATCTGCAGCCATATCGCTCTACCTTTCAGTGCCTGCTCTTTCTAGTCATCTTGCCGTAACTCCGCGCATCATGGTTCTGTCAGGAAGCAGTGCATCTCTATACTTTGTCCATCAACACTTTGGTTGCCTTCCCATGGTCTTATTAGAGAAATCCACATGCAGGTGTGTTAATCATTCCAAGGCATGGGCTACAACATGGCGGTTCATGCCTTATTTAATCAAGCTGAGCTGCTGCTAAATTTCCCCCTCTGTCATCGTCTTCCACCTCCCTCCTGTCTTGCTGTTTCTCCAGCTCTCCACGCGCAGAGATGGACTGTGTGACTCTGAAATTCATTTTTAGCACTAAATCATGTCGGGGTAGGTTATAGAAGGAGGTTAGCACATTTGTCAAACTGTGAACCGAGGTATTTGTTTGCGCCTCGTGTCTACTCAAGAATATGTCGAGATTGTGTGAGTCTGTGCTATTTTTTGATCTCCAGTCTCACCGTATTGATTGCTTATCATTTTTCCGCCTTAGCAAAGCAGCATGGGACATTGCATACCAACAATAGATCCATTTCTTGAATAAAAGCACACAGGAGGGCGTTCAGTTTACGTAAAGCATCTTTTTCTAGAGTACTGTTTTACACCAAACACATGGGGATGGATAACACTAATAAAACAGTTGCAGCATGACAACTTCGCACCAGGTGATTTCGAAGAGGGTTTTGTAGCCACCTATTGTACTTTGCATAAACAGCAAAATGTGTATTATTAGAACAAGAGTCAGGGCTTTGAATGCAATATGCGCAGTTTCCCTGTAAGCTTAAAGTTTACACATGCGTACAGTCAGAGAAATTCAATGACATATTTTGTTATGTTGTGTTATGTGTTGATGCAGTGTGTTTTTGCATATGTTTACATTTACAAATATTTACATGTTTCTAATTTGTTTTTCCTAGTGAAGCTATTAGCATAAAATTCACAGCAAATGTTGGACACAAATCCCCACAATATGACAAAAAAAGCCCATCAATTGTTATCTGAAACTGGTGGAATAGGTGATGAAAAATTATTGAACACATTTACAAAAATGTATGAAATACTTAACAAAAAAGCATTTCTTTGCTAATGATAACTTTGAACATCTCATGAGAAACTTGTGTCATTGTTAAATAGATCTGGAGGCTTTCTATTTACTGAATACTTGTCATTGTGTTTATCTTGCAGAAGGAATGGCTTTGTCTGAACTGTCAGACTCAAAAACCAATGTCAGGCCAGCTGGGCGACGTCCCACCACCATCCACGGCGTCCCCAAAGAAGCAAGAACCCGCTCCGCTCCCCGACCCCTCCGCCACCCCAGTTCCTGCTGCTGTAGATAGCAAACCTGTAGCTGAACCAATAGATCCAACCCCACCTGCTACCGAGATCAAGGTAGCAAATGCATCCACACCAGTTTCACCTGAACACAAACACACATCTGTAGAGGCCGTCCCTCAGAAAACGCTTGATTCAGAAGAACTGATAACGCGCTCATTAGCAGATGAATCACCGTCTGATCAACAGCTTTTGAATTCGGAGAGTTTAGCTGAGATAAACTCAGACATCCCACCTGTTAACGACAAACCGCTCAGTTCTGAGAACATACCAGAGGACGGTCCTCATCCTGACACAAAGCTACCTGACACTAACCAACAAACACAGAGCGCAACTGTCAGTGAAATTCTAGCAGCTGAGCAACAACAGAGTAGCTGTGATAAAGCAGCAGAGAATCATCCTCAGTCCGACACACAGGTTCTTAATGTTGAACCGCAAACACAGTGTGAAGCTGCCGGTCAAATCCCAGCAGTCCAGCAACAAGATAGCATTGTCGTTAGGGCAGAAGGTCTGTCTGTAACCGTTGAAGATGAAACACAAAGCCAATCAGCAAATGCTGTTTTAGGTAACACAGCTGACTCTGTCAAGGTAGAAACAGGGTCGGAGGCCGAGACTCCTCAAAGCGAGGGTGCAGCTCCCGCAGAAGATCATAAAATCATCGAGTTGACACCTGAGAAGCTCCCAGAAGTGACAGTTGAGCCAGCTGCTTCGGTGATCCATGACACAGTCACTGAGGAGACTTCACCTCCAGTAAATACAGATTCGACTGCGACCGACAAAAACGAAGAGAAAATATGTGGCGTTTCAACTCATGAACCCCAAAATATGCCAGCAGAGCTAACTCTTTCAGATGCAACATTAGAGATCCACAAACGAAACATCACTGAAAAATCTGGGGCAGACACTGTTGAAGCAGTTGTTTCTAATGATGCTATTGCAGATAACATGTCAGCATCAGAGGTGATAACCTGTGTAAACTCTGCTGCCAAAATCGATGCAACTGACAACACAGGGGAAGCATTACAAGCAACACCAGCAAACGATACAGAATTAGAGATTTCTTCAGTCATTGAAGATAAAAATTCTCCTCAAGTGTTAGTGGAAGTTGGTCAGGAAGCTGAAACAAAAAAACAGACTACAGACAAAGAAGAGGAGCCAGATTTGGTAGCTGTCTCTCCTGTTGCAGCTCCATTAGAGAAAGAAGCTAATGTTCAAGAGAAAGCAAATACTGAGAACGCAGATGAAACGAAGGACTCTGAGAAAATTATTGACAAGAAAATTGCTCTGGATAAAACACCTGAGAAAGATAATGAACTAGTGGGAGTTGACACTGAAGTAAAAGTAGGCACAGCAGATGTGAAATCAGAGGAGGGGAAATCGTTAAAAGAGGAGGGAATTACAAAAGAAACAGTTGATGACCAAAACGTTCTCAGAAAACATGATGATGAAGCATGCTTAATTGGAGCAGTCAGCAACGATGCTGAAAATATTCTAATGGAGAAAGAAAAGGAGGTAGAAAAGGAAAGTGCTGCAGCAGTAAGTGTCCCAGAGGAGATGCCAAAAGAGGATGTTCAGATAAATAAAGATGTACAGCAAGAAACCAAGTCTGAGGCTGTTGAAGGAAGCCCTGTTGAGACGACGGCGTCGTTACAGAAATCCGAAGAAAAAGAAGACTCTCCTGCAGTAGCAGAGGCTGTACCACAGACAAGAAAACAAAGCCTGGCGTATAGCACTTTAGAGATGGATGAACAGTCTGACAAAGCAGCGGTTATCTCTGATCCACCATCTGTCGAATCAAGACGGCAAGAAGCAAATGCTGTTGAGGTGCCAGTTAAAAGTGTACAACCTGTGCTAACCTCAGCCGATACCATCGAAACAACAAAACGCAGTGATAAAACCTGTGAGGAGGAAGACTGTGAGGCAGAGGCTGGGTTGAGTGCCACAAAATATCAAAATGACTCTGAGGAAGTTGTTGAGCCATCAGTCAAGGATAGAGAGGCAGAAACTGACAAGAAAGAGGATGAGTCACAGGCTGTCGTTGGCAGCCTGCAGGAAGCTATTTCAGTATCAGAAGCAGTGTGTGACAAAGATTGCAATACAGTGTTTGATGCAGAAGTGAGCTCCACTTCAGAGAAGCGTGAAGCTTCAGACCATGTGCCTGCTGTAGTACCTTCAATCCCATTAGCAGAATCTGAAATCCAGTCTGTAGTTAGTGAGCATGATGCCGGTTTGAAGAAGGAAGGCGCGGAGGAGCAAATCAATGCAAAAACTAAGCCTGTGGAAAAGCATGGCGATGACGATGCAGTTCCTGAGGTGACCATAATGTGTAGCGAGTGTAGCAGTAGATCCTTAAACCATTGTGTATTTCTGTTATATTTTCTAAATTGGGTGTAGAAACTAATGGCATATGGAAAATGAAAATAGTTATCAGTGTTGAATTATAGTTGAAAATAATTAAAGTTTTTCAAACATAGTCGAATGTATTTGTAATAAGTTGTAGAACATGTGCTTTTAGTCAAATAGTTTTTTGTTGATTTAAAAAAAAATGTTGCAACTTGTCATTACTGTATGTAAGAAAAAGCTGTCCCCATACAAGAATGCTAAAAATCTTTTGAAAAAGATTGTTTACTGCTTGAAGTAACAATGAATTTCTTTTTATTTACCAGATCAAACAAGAGGAGACCTTGAAACAGCCTGAGTTGAAAGAAGCTAAAGAAGACAATCTCACAAGCCCATCAGATCTGGCAAAACTAGAAAGCTCTGTGCTTCCCGTGCTGGAGGCCCAGGTAGACACAGAGCAGGAGGAGAAACAGACCGATACTTTAAAGACCAGACGCAAATTGGAGGTTCTTCCTCTTTCGCCTGATTCACCCAGTTCAGAAGAGGATAAAGACCTTTCAGATAAGAATGCCAAAAGTACTGGAAAGAAAAAGCTTCTCGTGCCAATTGATGTCAAGGCAGATTCCCTGGACGACAGCAGCGAAAGTTTTGGAAAAGAAAGCCCGATGTCCGGAGATGATGAGGAGTTTATCAGGAAACAAATCATAGAAATGAGTGAGAATGAGGACGCCTCTCCATCGGACGAAGAAAGCTTAGTCAGGCGAAAGATTAGAGATGACGAGAAGAAACTAAATGAGGAGAAGAAAGAAGAGAAAAGCATATCAGGAAAAACACGACGGCTAACTAAGAAAACTACTATTAGTCCCGATGATGATGATGATCAGGAATTCACAGTGTCAGCCGACAAATCTGATTTTGTCAAAGAGGATGAGAAAGAACAAAAAGAAGAGGAAGATCAAAGAATTTCTGCACCTCGCAAGTTACAAACTTTTGAGCTGAATGTAACCAGCAGCCCTATATGTATACCTAGTGCAGATGGAGAGCCTGAAATAGAAAGTCTAACAGACTCTCCAGATGATCGGTCTCGGGGTGAAGGGTCATCTAGTCTGCATGCATCTAGCTTCACTCCTGGAACATCGCCAACGTCTCTTTCGTCCATGGATGAGGATAGCGACAGCAGCCCAAGTCATGTTCGTACCGGTGAGGGTAAACAGCACAGAAAAGCCAAGCACCGACAAACTGGGCAAATGCTACCAACTATTGAAGACTCATCAGAAGAGGAAGAGTTAAGGGAGGAGGAAGAACTTCTCAGGGAGCAAGAAAAGCAAAAGGGCTCAGGAAAAAAGTCCAAGAAAGACAAGGATGATATTCGGGCCCAAAGAAGGCGAGAGCATACAAAGACACCTCCGAGCAACCTTTCTCCAATTGAAGATGCCTCACCAACTGAAGAACAGAGACAAGAAGCCGAAATGGAGGAGATCAGACGGTCGTCCTGCTCCGATTTTTCCCCCAGTATTGAATCAGATCCTGAAGGATTTGAGATCCATGCTGCAAAAATTGCAGAAGTGCAAAAAACATATCGGCTGCCTATATCTGTATCTCTTCACTCTCCAACAGATGATCAAAACACTGATAAATCTCAGAAGAAAGCTCTCAAATCTGCTGATGAAGCCTATGAAGAAATCATGCTAAAAGCTAAATCTCCAACAGTCGACACAGGTGAAATTCAAGTAGAAAAGGAAACAGTATATGGCGGCATGCTTATCGAAGACTATGTTTATCCATCTCTTCTCGACAATTCTTTTGATCGGGAAGAGACGGAGAAAATGTCTGTTCCTGTTGAACCCAAAAAACTGAGATCGCCCGATGAAGTTTATGAGGACATGATCAAGAAGAGAAAGGAATTCATGCAGCTAGAACAGGAATATGAAAATATAAAGCCAAAAAATGAAGCCCCTAATCCAAAAATTGTGTTTCAACCAGCTGAGAGTACCTTCCCACAAAGCGGCACAGTGACATTAGGCAAAGACGGGAAGCCACTGTTGGATGCCGAAGCAGCCTACGAGGAGTTGATGAAAAGAGTTCTCACTCCAGGAACGAGCCCAACTCAGCCTGAGCCGGAAATGGAAAGTACTTCATCAAAAAAGGTTCTTCACCCTATTCCAGACTTAAAGGTAACACAATGCTCTTCTGGAGAGTTATCCTCTGATGATGAAACTACAGTTAAAAAGGAACAGGCGGTGACAGGAACATCAGATATAACATCAGAAAAGCAATCTGAACATGTAAAAGAAGTATCTGAGATTTCCCCTTCAACCACAACAGAACAGACAGAACAGCAGCCTGACAATGAAACCTCTGCTTCTCAGGCTGAACTTGTGGACCTTTCTAGTACTGTTGCGAGATCATCAGCTTCTGTGATTGCTAATGTGTCACCGCTACCAACAGTCCCCCAATACACACCTAGCATATCTAGTGTAGTGTCAACAGCTCCCCCTGTCCCTCCTAAGCCAAATATTTTGCGCCGGGCTAATTCTCAGGAAAAAGGAGAAGAGCCTATTGTGCCACCCCAGCCTCCTCCCACTCCACCAAAACCCACAGTTTTTCCCAGGAAAGCCCCAGTTCCGCTTCCACCTCAGGCTTCAGCACCGGTGAAAAAATCTGAGCCGGTTACTATGACTTCCCCCCAAGGATCGCCTGTTAGACAAGTTGTTACTCCAACGTACAAACCTCATATTCCACCTCCTGTTCCTCCAAAGCCAGCTATTCATGGGATTGTGGACAGTCACAGACCAGCACATGGTGTCAAACCACCAATTGCACCAAAGCCTGGTTCACAGCCACCTTCACCTGCTCATGCCCCTCTTCCGACAAGACCTACGGTACTTCCCACTGGTCCAAATGACTCGGTCCTTAATTTGAGCCCCTCTACAGAGGGCAAGACATTTCAACCTTCACCAAAGTCTCCTTCTTCGCCAAGATATGCCAGCAACCTTCGTGACACGTATGTAGTCATCACACTGCCATCCCAACCTAGCTCTCCAGTTGACAATGTCACAACTCAAGCCCCCTCTGGTCCTGGACCGGCATCTCCCTCAAAGCAGGGTCAGCATGAGGGTTATTATCAACCACAGCCTCAACACCCATATCAAAAGCAAAATCAACAACATCCAACCCCTTCTCAAACAACCAGAGTGCCTCTGGCGTATACACGTGTCACGGAGTCAATTGAAAAACAAGAGATTTGTAGCCCAGAGAAACATGTTTCTAGTTCTTGTCACATAATTGAGGCCATATCTGCTTCAGCACAGCCATCTGTTATGCCTAACCTCATATCGCAAGTGGTTACTACGGAAGTTCAAAGAACCACTGTCTCCGTTGTTCATGAAAGAACACCACCGCCAGTACCAGCTCCAAGAGCAACTGGTGTTCCAATGTCAATGGAGAAACCTAAGCCTCAAATACTAGCACAGACTGAAACAACCCCTCTTCCCTCTGAGGTGGTAGATCTTAGAACTGTTAAGGTTGATTCAGATTCAAGCATGAATGGCGTTGATCTGTCCACCGCTCCAGATTCAAGACGTCAGTCTTTTGTGAGTGATGTCAGTCGCCACACCAGTGCAGTGCAATCACCTGTCGTCAATCTCAGCACTGAATCCTCCACTGTTTCAATAGTGACTGACAGCATCACTATTGTGACTTGTTCTGCCACAATACAGCAATGTGACAACATAGGGGTCTCTCAAGTCTCCTCCCTGCCCCTTCAATTGACAAAAAATAAGGCTTTTGAACCCGTTTCTCAAATTGTATATCGACCAGTTGAGTCTCAGCCCTCCACTCTTGCAACAGCAGAAATCCCAATTAACCTTTCATTTGGATCAAATACAGGTGCAGCGGGTTTCCAAGCCATGCCAGTCACTGCTTCAGTCCCTCCTGTGGCAACCTGTGTTGCCAACGGATTAACTACAGGAAGAACCACAGTGGCAGGAGCCGTTGATCTTAGTACCTCAAAACCGTTCAATACTTTGGTATCGGTTGATGTGACATCTGCAGACGTGGTTACAACCGTAATCGCAGACGATGGCAAACCAGTGGATCTAACAGCAGGGAAGAGAGCTGTGTGCTGCGATGTTGTGTACAAGTTGCCATTTGCAGGAAGTTGTGCAACTCAGCAGCCTACCACGCCTCTGCCTGAGGATCGTTTCGGATATCGTGACGACCATTATCAATTTGACCGAACACCTTATGGCATGAGAGGGTTTGGTGGAATTAAGCCCTCCATGTCGGACACCAATCTTGCAGAAGCTGGGTTATTCATGTACAAGAGTAAGAACAGTTATAATTTCAGTGTCACAACAGAGGGAGCAGTAGATCTGACCTCAGCGAAGATATCAGATGCAGGTCAGTGCAGTGACATTGCAGATCTGTCACTTAAATGTCACTTTGAACTGCCTCCACTTATTCATGGCTAATGTGGACTTTTCATTTCTTTTGTTTTATTTTGCATGGATTTTATTGTGTTTTTCATTCAACATACATTTTTTGCATGTGCCTGTTTTGCTTCTTCCACCTCAATTTTTTTTTTTTATCTTGACAGTTTTTTTTTATTTGCTGAAGGCATGGCTTGATTCAGAATGAATTGTCTAAAAAAACATGGACTAAAAATATATATTTTTGACTTTTGACAGGTGAAGCTGTTGACTACTCCAAGAAAGGCAGTTATACAGGCATGACAATCCCCCCATATTCCCATTCAAGTGCCACAAGCGCCGTCAGTTCACTCTTTGGGACAAGTAGTGTTTTAAGGTCATCAAATGGAGTCGTCTATTCATCTGTTGCAGCGCCAGTCCCATCAACATATGCAATCACTACTCAACCAGGATCCATATTTAGTACAGCTTATAATACCTTTTCAGGTATGCACACAAGTGACACCATGCCTTCTTTGTCCAATCTCCAGAATTTACCACTTACAAGATCCCAAAGTTTTCTCTCTACCATTTCCACAACAGATGAACAAGGAGATGCTCCTCTTAACCTGGAGATCTCAAAGGGAGGTGTTGCTGCTGTCAATGGTACAGCTACAGCAGCGGCATCTTTATCCCTTGACACATATACAGATGCATCCCTGGAGGCAATAGCCGCTTCACTGGAAGCTCTCTCGTCCCCCATGGTTCCTGGAGATGGCCAGTATCAGGCAGAGCGAGAGAGGCTAGAAATGGAAAAGCTGAAGCAGCAACGCTTAGCTGAGGAATTAGAATGGGAGCGGCAGAATATTCAGCGATTCCGCGAGCAAGAACAGGTCCTAGTACAGAAGGAATTAGAAGAGTTGCAAGCCATGAAGCAGCAGATCTTGGCTCAACAGGAGGAGGAAAGACAGGCTCATCTGATGATGCAAAAAGAAACATATGCTCAGCAACAGCAGCAACTTGAGCAAATACAAAGACTCCAAGAACAACTACGACTACAGTTAGAAGAGCAAAAGCTTCGTCAGATGTACCCAGGTGCAGACATCCCAGGACATGGCATACAGGAGGCCATTGTCCTAGGACCTGATGGCACAGTGCTTTCTCGAAAAATTACAGATAGCGGATGTCAGACAGATGAGGAGGATGAAGCACTAAGCAAAGCTTACACAGCAGGAAGAAAAAAGAAAAGTGTTAAAAAGAGTGTTGATAGCTGCGTCCAGACTGATGATGAGGATCAAGAGGAATGGGAGGCCCAGAGAAGTCGACAAAGCCGTCCCCGTACTGCTAGAGGTGATAGGGGCGGGGGGTCAGAAATGTCTCTTCAAGCCCACACTGAAATTTCTATTCAAACCGACACGGATGGGAATATTCGAATGGACACGAGAATGGAGGTATCAGACTCAGAACGGACCTCACCAAAGAAACGACCTACTCCCTTAGAAATAGCTCAGTCTGCCAACCTAAAACCAGAATTTTCTTCCCTTCAAGCACATCCCAAATCCCCTAAAGTACTCTATTCTCCTGTATCACCATGTATATCACCTAGCAAATCCCTTGAATTTGTGTCCTATGATAAGTCTCTAGGCGATACCAGCCCACAAAAGCTAAGGGAAAGCATAGACCCATCAAAATCCTCTCCAGCAAGTCCTCGGGGACACAAAACCATGCAGCGATCAATGTCTGACCCAAAACCCATGAGTCCAACAGGAGAAGAAAGGGCAACATCTGGTACGCAGTGTGGTGATGGCCATCCGGTGAGTACTACATTCTCCTGCACCACTGTGACAAATGTCAGACTCTTGCACAAAGGTAAAGGAATGTATTTTGTCAATTGTCAGAAAATGAGCAGGATGTTGCTGGTGTTATTTTGTTCCCTCATTTGCTTTGTAATGAGTAAAATAAATTTAAGTATATTTAAGGAAAACATTTTTTCTGTCTCAGCAAATTTCATGAAAAGATATGAAAAAAATTCTCCTTCAACAAGTTACCAGTGAGAATTTCATACCTTCATTAATTGTTTAAAGTAACCTGAACTTGCAGAAAGAAATGTTGAGGTTTTAAGAAAGACAAATAACAACTTTGTTGGATTGTAGAGTACACGTTTTTGTGACCTTTATGGGAATAAATGCTGAAACAGAAAAAATGATGATACACAAGTACCATCACTTACCCAAGAAAGCAATACAGGCCAAAGGTAGCGCTGCCTTTACATAGTAGACACTGTGAATGTTATCAGATATTCAAACATGTTTGGGTGTTAAGGTTTCTTATTTAATTATGTTTCCGTTTTATTTGCTATAGGGGAAAGGATCAGGCGGCACACCCACGGGGACGCAAAAGAAGGTGAAAAGGACTCTTCCCAATCCCCCCTCTGAAGAAGAGTCAACAACAAGTGGACAGACGGCATACACCACAAACTCAGCTCGCCGAAGAATGTGCCGAAATTCAAACATGGCACGTGCCAAGATATTACAAGACATTGATCGGGAGCTGGATCTGGTTGAGCGAGAGTCTTCCAAGCTCCGCAAAAGACAGGCAGAACTCGACGAAGAGGAGAAAGAGATTGATGCTAAGTTGAGGTATTTGGAGATGGGGATCAATCGCAGAAAAGATGCACTTTTAAAGGAAAGGGAGAAAAGAGAAAGGGCCTACTTGCAGAGTGTCGCAGAGGATAGAGATTACATGTCAGACAGTGAGGTTAGTAACATCCGAGAGACTAGGAGTGTCCAAGATGGTGGTGAAGATGAGGACATTGAGGATCACCTTCTTGAGCGCCCCAGAACAGCTCCTCACTCAGAACTTGATGATTTTGCTCCTCCCCAAACCAAGCATGAGTACGGAAAATACTCTCAGTACCAATATCCTCAAAGCCAATATCAGCAGTCAATCTATCAGACTCCACAGTCCTACCAATCTCACTCCATCTACTCCTCTGTTCCTTCACTCACCACTGCCCAGCAGCAGAGTTATCAGCAGATGCTTTTGTTGCAGCAGAAAGCGGCAAGGCAAGCGGCTCTCCTGTCGGAGCTCGATGCGACTAAATACGATGTCATTAGTAGTCAGCCTGATCCCACATCATCAGCTTATCTCGGTGTCAAATATGACAAATACGGTAACCATCTAGACCTCAGAGCCCTGGAGGTGGGAAGCATAGCAGGTAGCCCAATGTCAGCTGTTTCTGATTCCTACTACACAGAGGTGGAACACCACACACCTCGGAGCTACATGCTGCTGGAAGACGCTGCAGAGTTAGCTAAGACCTCCACAGGTCTGTCTTCGTCTTATAGTCTAGCCGAGAGGGAACTGGCTAAGGCAGAGAAGCTTTTGCGTAGAAGTGCTGCAGATCTTGGGTCTACTGACTATCTGGGCTCCACCTCTAGGCTCCATGGTTTTGGAAAGACTCCTGATGAAGAGGATACAATGGAGGAACCTTATGAATTAAAACTTCTGAAGCAGCAGCTCAAGCAAGAGTTTAGACGAAGTACAGGTGGCACAGAAAGTTTAGAACAACTGACAGGTCTCTCCCAAAACTACTATACTCCAAGCACTGGTGTCTCTAGTTATTCCCAAAGACACTATCCAAAGTCAGACAAATACAGCATCAGTCGACTTACTCTTGAGAAGCAGGCGGCAAAACAACTTCCAGCATCAGTGTTATACCAAAAGCACAAAACTCCAATACTAGATCCTAAAATCTCCTCCAAATATTCCTCTATAACAGACAGCAGGGGTTTGGAAACTGATTATAACTATTTGGGCTCTACCAGTGCATCGCCCAGATCCAGCAGGCTGCTGCAGGATGAAATTACATTCGGCCTTCGAAAGAATATTGCAGAGCAACAAAAGTATCTTGGTTCTACCTTGGGAGCCAATTTAGCTGGATCCCTAAATTTGGGCCAGAGCTTGGGCTTGGACTCTGCTTATCCTAGCGGTAGCCGGTCAAGACCCTCATCCAGACCTACTTCGTGCTACGGCCTGGACTTGTCAATCAAAAGGGACCTTTCAAGTTCTTCACTGAGGCTTAAAGGAGACGGAGAGTCATCTGGAGATGGTCCAAGTTATCAAACCCCCTCTGGTCGCACCAAGCCCACTAGCCTTCCAATTGTGCAAAGCGGTCGTGGACGAATTCCTATCGTTGCACAGAACTCTGAGGAAGAGAGTCCGTTAAGCCCTGTTGGTCAACCAATGGGCATGGCTCGTGCATCAGCTGGGCCCCTGCCTCCTATTTCAGCTGACTCGAGGGACCAATTTGGTTCCTGCATGTCCCTACAAGATTCCCAGCAGCAGCAGCATATACGAGAAGAGCCAACAAGGGGTAGGAGTTATGTGCTGCTGGATGATCTTCAGGGCACAATGTCAGATAGTGAAGGTAACAAACAAACTTGTAAGACTGCATCTCTTTCCGTTTTAAGTGTCTTGTGAATAATAGTTTGTGGGTGAGATCTGCATTGAACACTAGCATGCATGACATCAATATTTAGCTTGTGATTAGTATTTTAAAATGTGCATGCTTCTTTATTTTTGTTCTTCTACTCAACCTTTACTTTGTTGTGCATCTTGTTTTCAGTACCTGTCTATAACTGTTTTCTGTAGGTTCAGATCTGAGGTGTATGCATGTCTTTGTCTGTCATACTGACTTTGCTTGCATATAAATTGTAGCATTTCTCTTTACATTCACTGTATAGTCTCATCCTTTTCTGTTTGCATGACAATCTAATTTGTAGAGATTCCTCCCATCAAATTTAATGTAACAGTTTCTAAATTTGTCTGTGACATTTTATGGTTGAGGTCACTGTGATAACACGACACAAAAAAACACAAGATGTTATCACAGAAGGAAATGCATTACATTTGATGGAAAACATTTTTTTCTGCATAATAAATTCAAATCTTAAACGTGCATGTCTTTTGTACTTGTCTTTTGAAATGTGTGTGTTGCATGTCATTTATCATTTTGTCTTTCATGGGCTATACTTGTATTTCTAATCGAGATTTACATGTGTACACACACTTTAAGTCAAATGGAGAAGAAACGCTGCTAAAAAAAACTTTTTTTTTATTTCTAAGAGATCATTACTTAAAAGCAAAATAAAAAACTGAGACCAAGTCCTTTTGAATACTTTTGAAATAAAAACAACCCAATCTGAGTGGTTTTGGAAACACACTCTTATGCAAATAGGGCATTTACCTCTGAGTACATTTAAAACTACAGGACTGGGTAATGGATTCAAACAAATATGCAATGCGTTTTCAGCTTTTAAAATGTTTGCCAGGACTTATTGTTATCATTTAGGCTACAAAAGAATGATTTCAAAAATAACCTGTCACCTGGATTACTGAACAACTAGAATTTAGATACAAATAATAGTTGCCTTAAACGTAATGTGTGTTTTTCCATTTTAATGCGCCATCTTCTGCTAAGAGATGCCTAAGGTGTCGGCAGAAAAAAAGAAATGGTCAGTTTTCCTTGTTCAAGAACCTAGTAAGATTGTCTATCTTTCAAGCAAAATGTGTGCTTTCCTAGTTTGATACATTAGAGAAAATGGCAGATATCTAGCAGACAGCCGTTTGTCATTAATCAGAACCAGAGTCCAGGCATAACATTGTGTTATTTATGGATCCACCTGGCTTTGTTCCATTTTCTCATCAGCTTTTAACTTGGGACATTTTATTGTTTCTGTTTGTTGTCTTGCTGACAATAAACAAACATGATGAACTTCTCCCACTAAAATGTCAATACCCCCCACTTTCTGTTATGATTTACATATACTAGACCGTTGTTTTTCATATTACTTACCAAAAAAAATTTTTTAAATAAGCAAAAGAAAAAAGTCAGTTTAAAGTTCTGAACAATTGTTTTCATTCTGTCTGGTAAATATAACAATTGCCAAGATTTTGCAATGTAAACCAATTTGCCTTAATTGCAGCCCTATGTGATTCCGTGATGGCATTGAACAGAGACGATGCAACTGATGGTAGAGTATTAGTTCAGTTCTACAGTTATCCATGAGCTAACATACTAACCTGAACCACAAGTACAGTGTGTCTCAATGGAATTGTGACTAAATGTTGGGGGAAATGCAGATTTTTTAATTAAGCAGATTTTATTACATCTGTAATATGTTTTGAATAAAGCTGCTTGCTTTCAATTGAGGAAAATTGATATTCATATATTCAACACCCAACATTTACATTCCTGGAGGATTTTATTGCCCTCTACTATTCGATCATACACACTTCTGTAACCCTGTCTAAGTCCTCCACAAACTGCGTTGCTTTTCTGCTTATTTCGCATCAATGTTCCTTTTGCCATTCCGTTTGTAAATCACCAATATGTTTTCATCTTTTTATAATTAGCTGTGTCCATATAAGCATGAAATCACATTTAGATACACTTGATCCCATCCTGTTTAGCTCATCCTGTTTTGTGAGATGCAAACGCTCTGACTCCGAATGAGTTTGAATTCTGTCCCTAAAGCCTATCACCTCAGGCGAGACGAGACCGACTGGTTTGACAAGCCGAGGGATGGACGGCCAGAGAACGGCCAAGAAAAGAGACAGGTGAAATATGAAAATATCAGTTCATACAAATGCAAGTCAGTAAATTAAAATATGACTGAAAAGTAATTCGGTAGAGTCTCGACATGTTACAAGTGATAATTTCCCTGAATTTCAATGGTTGTGACTTACAGCTAATAAAAATTTAGCCTTCAGAAAATTTGAATAATGCATTAGACCAAAAAGAAGATCTGTGTGGTATGTGTAGTCAGTACTTATCTAAAATCCTCTTTAGTGTTAGGCAGCCTCAGGTTGTTTTAATAACAGACTTTGTGAAGAGAGTCTCATGTCTCTCTTCACAATGCCCCAAAGATTATCTCTGGCATTTAGGTCAGGAAAGTTTCCTAACCGATCAAGCAGATCGATGGTCATTGTACTTTTGTCAGTGCAGGCAGGTACCATATCCTCTTGGAAACAGAAATCAGCATCTCAGCGAAGCTCGTCCACTTCAATGTGATGCGGACAAGGCTCTATAGTTTCCTTATAGACAACTGTGTGACTTTAGAGCTCACAAAACTCCAGGACCAGAGGACACGACTCCCAAATTCTTTACTGGACTGCCAGCATTTTTTAAATTTATGTGGCCACCTTGTGAATGCAATGACCTGAAATGCTTTCAGGCATTTACTTTTGTCTGAGAATTAAGTGTAATCTTAAATTTAGACCTAAACTTTAAAACAAATTCTGCATTGAGACCATCTTTTATTGGTTTTATGTAATATATAAGCTTTCTCTGAAACTGAATTTTTTTTTTTTTTTGTAAGTTTCCTCATCGCATACTGACTTAAATTCTGTTCAGTCAACAATAGCTCTGTGCTGCCTATCTTTTGAAGTGATCAAGCGTAGAGATATATTATAAATAAATTATTTTAAGAACTAACTAGAACCAAATGATTTTGTTTTTCTTGGGTTTTTTTGGTGTAGTGCTACTTGTTTACTGAAGTGACCATGAAGTGGTATAAAATGCTTAAGTATTCAATGAACTGAATGCAGCAACTCGCATCCAGTGACACGAATAAATACCTTACATGTAATGTGAGTGCAGATTATTAGTTACATATTTTCCTTTTGTATGCACAACAGGGGAAAGGTCCATACTATCCATTCCCTCACCTTAGGGTCAAACTGCAGCGGGATCTCAAAGACCACAGTGTCACAGGTAAAGTAACACAGGTTTAATAAAGTTAAATGCAGTTATGTGAAAATCTGGATGAATGACATATTTCTATTCACAATGTGTTGTAAGCTAATCATGTATCAACCATACAGATATTGTACTGCATTTAGCTTTCTGTGTTGGTTTTATTTAAAATCTTCATGTTAATATGATGATTTAAAGAGCATGACTGATGAGTGTCATGCATTTTATTTACCCTATACTGAAATCCCATCATGCAACTCCTTCAGGCTCAAAGATGGCAGACATGTGTTTGAGCTTGCTCGTCTTCACAGTGAGCTTGTCTTGCTCAAACAAAAAAAAGCATGTCCCTCACATTCTGTCTGACAGAATTAAACAAACAGCCCACAAGGAATACGTTTCTTTAAAAAGAGTGATCCGGATTATTTTTTGCCTCAATCATTTTGTTCTGCCTTCAATTACCATATCAAATTGTTTGACAATATTAAGTGACTGTGGTTCTGATTCTGTATTGAGGGGATGGGATGACTGATGGTATTTGTGTGCAGCTTGTGGAACCATTGAGCAAAGGAGGAAATCAGTAACTTAATGTGATGAAATCCACATAGCGAAACTGGTTCTAGACAAAGGATTGGAAATGTTCACAGTTACTCTGAAATACAATTTTAAAATTTCCTGTAAATGGGAAGGAGACGTATTGTTCTGCCCTAAGCATTCTTTTATGAAAGTTGTAGTTAGAGTTTTTTAAACCCCATCACTTTCAAATAGAGCCATCGTGCTTCTTTCACACTGGTAGCATAAAATACAGCAGATCTCAAAAGTGCACAGACGTTTGATAAAACAGGAAGCTTCCGCAATCTAAAATAACTCGACTATGATGAATCATTTCCTTTGTCAAAGTAATATTTTTGCTTTCTGATTCAACTGAAAAGCAAAACGAACTGAGTAAGAAAGCACGTCATTATAACTAATACGTTGGTAAAGTACGTTTTGATTTGCTTTTTTTTTGCTTTCAGGATGCCACACTTTTATTTGGAAACAATTGCTTTTTCTACATTGCAAAGGTTTTTCCAAATTTATCAAACTGTAGGGATAATCTTACCCAAAAGCTCCTCAGGTGACATCATAGCATCTTTATTTATTTTTTTGATTTAGGTTAGTTATGAGTTTAGTTATGAGTTTTATTAGTTTGTTTTTTTTTTAATCCCCTTTTTGATTACTTAAATGCATACTGTGATTCTAAGACAATAAATTTGTTTTTGTTGTTTTGTTTTTTTTATCGATTTTCATGCATTACTTTCCTATTGAAAATAACACAAATATGTTCATAATATGAATATCAATATTTCTGTTTTTTGTTCCTAAACAGGAAATGGTTTGGGAATCCGTGTAGTTGGAGGAAAAGAAGTTCCAGGTGGGAACGGAAACATTGGGGCGTATGTTGCCAAAGTCCTACCTGGTGGAGCTGCAGAACAAACAGGAAAAATCCTTGAAGGTAAAACCTTCCCCTGAATTTCTTTTTCTTTTAGATCGGTATTAAATAAAATAAATAGCTATACAGGTTTTCTAACATTGAGGGTTTTTGAAAATGTATTTCTAATAACAAGTCTCGTTCTTCTTGTTTTGGAAGAAACAATCTACTAAAACACAGTGTTATTCAGAACCACAAATACTGTATGACATAAAAGCCAGCATATCTACTACTGCAGAAGCTAAGGTTTAACTGACTGAATATGCTGTACATGTAAATGTGTTCATATGTTTCTCAAAATAATGGTATACGTTTTGCACTCTTGATCAAGATGTGTAAAAAGCAACTTTCTTTCTACATTTTATCCAGTCTTTAAGTTTAATTTGGAATTTTTTTCCCCAACACAGAATAACCTTTTTCTACAAAATTACTGGTGCTACACTCATTTACTACCCATCATAATTCCCATTTAATATGTGTTACTCAAGCACTTGGGATGAGAAAAGACTTGAACCATCTCAAGAGACAAAATTTGATTTTATCACGTATTGCACAATAAAAGTCAGCCCTTGCTTAACAAAAAAAACACTTTGTAATGACAAATAGGCATGAGAATAAGATGGTTTTAATAAGTGGGGATACTTGCACCTCCAGATGAAATAAGGATGTGCAAGGGCGTTGCAGCTGACCAGAAATCTCCCCTCTGCTCGGGTTGACAGTCTGCCAGTACAAATCAGACAAAGCCTCCCTGAGACGAGCCTCATCACTGTATTAGAACGGTGGATGTCTCCTGAGTTGTGTGCTGCTAGGTCAAGATGAGCCCTGAGTGAAGGCTCGTGTCTCAAAGGGTCTGAATCAAACCCAGCAATAACCCGACTTACATTGAAAATATGTAAAGAAGAAAAAAAAATGTTAGTAGAGAAATTATCCAATCATTCTTTTGAAGTCCATGTGAGTTTGCTGGCCACATAGCCTGTCAGATGTTTGAAACCTTCTGTTATTTCACATGCATAGGAGCACACTTGTTTTAAAAGCGTGTGTTTGAGCTTTCCTCTGAGAATTCAAGTTAATATTTTCTTACCTGAGGCGGAAGCTCCTCTATTATAGTCGTTGTCATGGTCACATTTTCTTTGCAGCAGGTAGGAGGGGGGAGTACGCCGAACCTTATTTTCTTCTTTCAGAGATGAGTGAAATCACACAGAACATGAAAAGGTCCAAATAAATGTGTGCAACCTGAAAACTGCGACCTGTATCAGAAAAATGTTGGAGTCGTGAACCTTTGGACTATTTTCATATTTCTATGTGATTTTTAGAGATTATATTGATGCACAAAACACATTTAAGGGTTAAATTACTTGCTTAGAGGTGAGCAATTCTACATTAAACATTACATTTCTCTCCAGTCATTACTATAGCAGACACTAAATAAAAATTGATTTTTCCACAAGTCATCAGATCATCATTAGCGCTGAGCATAATGGTTGCAAAGCATTTGGTTCCGACTCACTGTGCTGGTTGGGTGCATAGAGAAACGTTGGGATTTTTCAGAAGCCCGGCGTCTCGGAGTCTAAGTGTGAGTGTTTGCACGTATGACTCTGTGTGTCTGATCAGCTCAGCTGGTCACTGAAATCTGACGTCTTTAAAACGTGACAATTTGAAACTACAGTGTAGCTCCCCTGTCGCTCTCTCAGCCCGCGAGTATCGTCGCAAACCCAAGACGCTACTGATGAGCTGCTTCAATCCATGTGAGTCGTGTCCGTGTGAGGGTGCTGGACGGGAGATTGCTGTGGCTTTGCTGTGCTGACTAACATTTGAGGACATAGTGTCTGAAGACTGTCTCCAGATTGTAACTTTCTATACTTCCGTACTGTAAAAACTCACCTCAGATCATGAAAGAAATAGAAATCTGGGTTCTATCAGTTATAGAGACCTATCCTGGGTTTAATTAACTTTGTTGTGGTTTGAAGTGGCCTGCTTTGATTTTGACTATATATATATTTTTAAAAAAAGTAAAAACATTGTAAATATAGCGTTGTTGATTGTGCGCTCATGCCCTTTCTATTCACAGGAATGCAAGTGTTAGAGTGGAACTGTGTTCTACTGACGGGAAAAACGTACGAGGAAGTGCAAGGATTGGTTGGACAGCTGTGTAACGAAGCAGAACTATGTGTCAGACTGTAAGTATCACATCTTCTACTCTTTTTACTGGTATTCGTTAGATTTTTTTTAATATATATCCTCTTAATTTTCTTTTGGACCGTTTTTTTCCCTTTTTGCCCATCTAGTTATGTGTTTTATTGCCATAAACAACTTAGTGAATTCGTATGTTAACTAGAGGTTATTGGGTCCTTTTTTTTACTTTATCTCTCATTATATATGATTTTTAAAGCTAAAATAAAGTCTTTTCTTCTCAGTGATCTTAACATGTTGGCTGAGTCTGAAGATTCCCAGCATCTTGAATTGCAGGAGCCCAGCAAAGGTGATGCTTTGTGTTTTCTTAATTTTGAGCCTCATTTGAGGTTTTCCTCCCTACAGTTTCATCAAATGTTTATATTTAGGAAAACAAAATATAGGGGCCAAACTTTAATACACACTGAAATGGACAATTACACACACGTCTTCTATGTTGCGCTCGTAGGTTTGGATCACCAGAGAGTTCTTAGAGAATACTTCTGTGATCTCATCAATATCGCTCCTACAAACCAGGACGCCAAGTTATGTTCTGATTGTGTTTGTTTTTCTGACTTATAGGGGAGAAACCTCCCAGATCCCCGGGCGTTGATCCCAAGCAGCTAGCTGCCGAGCTGCAGAAAGTGTCACAGCAGCAGGCTCCCATGTCGGCATCGTCCTCGAGCCTGGCCGCTCCGACGTCTGCGACGTCCAGTCCGGGTCAGCCTGGATCCCCCTCCGTCAGCAAGAAGCGCCACGGCAGCAAGGCGAGTCGAAGGGAAGGGATTTCAGACATGTTCTGTCTGAAACTGAGGTTTCATACGCAGGCCTTGGAAAGAGTCCTGTTCAAAAGTAGACCAACATAGTTGGGATTCAAAAATGTGCACAAAACTACACAATTTTCCAGACATTCACATTTAAAGGCAGAAATCTCTGCAAAACTTTGTCTTATACTGTCACAAATGGGGAAAATGTTCAAAATGAAGGAATATTCTATCCATCCATCCATTTTCTTTACACCCTTGTCCCTTGGTGGGGTCAGGAGGGTTGCTGGTTCCTCTCCAGCTAATGTTCTGTGCGAGAGGCAGGGTCACGCTGGACAGGTCACCAGTCTGTCGCAGGGCAACACAGAGACACACAGGACAAACAACCATGCACACACACACACACAGGGACAATTTGGAGAGGCCAATTAACCTGACAGTCATGTTTTTGAATTGTGGGAGGAAAGCGGAGTATCCAGAAAAAACCCATGTATGCACAGGGAAAACATGCAAACTCCATGCGGAAAGACTAGGGCCGGGAATCGAACCCAGAACCTTTTTGCTACAAGGCAACAGCTCTACCAACTGTGCCATTGTGCAGCCCAGGAATACTCTAGTCAATCAAAATTGTAATCTGAAACAAGGAATTTGACTTTGACTTTTAAATGCTCACACTGCAAAGACATAAAGTGGGCATAGATAAACTTTAAAGGAAATAAAATGGACAAAGAAATCATATGTAGATTTACGTATTTGCTACCCATTTTACACATAAACTGAAAAAAACATATTGCTGTGAAGTCTGTGCCCATTGCCTAAAAGACAGAAAAATGAACAGACATAAACTTAAGGTCCTTGTAGCAAATAATCTCCCAGTTGTGCCTCCAAGCATTGCAACAAATACAGCAGAGTGCTGTACTTTATGTACCTCAGGACCACCACCAGTCTTAGCATCTTATTCTCTTTCTTTATAGACCACAGAAGGATCCAAGACCCACCCCTACCCCATCTCTGGAGAGATCCAGGTCTGTAAAACAAATATCTGCTATTCACAAAACGTTTTTCTGACTTTTGGTGTCTGAAGTATTCTAAATCCAAGACGACATGAAGGTAATTCATGCCATTCGTGGGATGTTGTCTTTTCTCTTCAACCGCCTTGTCCTTTTACAGCTTCAAATCCACTACGACAAGCAGCTTGGCAACTTGATAGTTCACGTCCTGCAGGCCAGAAACCTCGCTCCGCGCGACAACAACGGCTATTCGGATCCATTTGTAAAAGTGTATCTCCTACCAGGGAGAGGGTGAGTCAGGGGAGTGCAAATTTTAACTGGTTCTGAACTGGAGCAGAGTTGGGTATGACAGCGGGTTATCATCGAAAAACATTGTTGGTGTAAAAATGTTAGAATAACAAAAAAAAATCACATTTTATTAAGAATTAGAGCCAGACTGAAATGATGTTTTGTTCCATCTGCTATTTTCCCATCAGTGCTGCACACACAGCCACTTTGTTGAAAACAAAACTGAATTTTCATTCATTTAAAATCGATTTAAGATTGATTTCCTTTTTCTTTTGTCTCACCATTGCATCTTTCGATGTGCAGCACATTGTCTTTATTTGATATCAGCTTCACATCACTATGACACTTTGAGCCAACCAGCTTTTAGGTAAACTAGGCTTCCTCCTTTTTTTTCTTTTTTTTTTAAACGGAGATTATTAGCTTCTTAATCACTGCTAAACAATCATTACGTGAATCATGCAAGGCTTAACTCTGACATGTGTTCAAGCTGTTGATGGATGTGATACTGCAGGTATAAATGCAGACTAAATCAATAGTGCTCATATTTCCCTGCAATCTGATCCAGACTCCCTCAATAAGTCCAGGGCTCCTCTCTCGCTGTGATGGCATTATAATGCAATTTACTCCTTCACCTTCTCTTCTGCCTGAGATGAGACCTTCTGTAGAATTCTGTGGGTTTTTTTTCATTGATCATTTATGATAAATATAATAATGAATGGCTCCATGCATTTGGCTAAGATCTTCAGCTTCATATATGTCCAGATAATTGTAGAGGGTGCCAGGGTAAGGATGTTGAAGTTGATAGATCTGAGGAAAACTGAGACATAAACCCTCGTGCACATTCTCATGTATGTGCCTTTGAGCTATACATGACTTTCCACGGCTATTGGCACAAACTGTAATCCCCACACAGACTCTCTAGTTCCATCACAGATCTCCTGACAACCAAATTAAGGTTGTTGAGAACAATCGCTTAAGGCACAGCAACCAGAAAAAAATGAGGAAAAACACATCTTGTTTGATTTGGTGAAAGTTGGTACAAAATTTCCTTTTTTGGGGTGTCGACCTACAGCTTTTTGAGGGGGTTGAAAATATGCAGGTCCCTTCAAAAAAGTATTTTATGTGAAAACCAATCTGCCATAAGATTGTGACCAGAGAGTTGTTATAAAGTAAATAGCTAATACTAACAGATGTCCTTCACACCCTGAGCACTAAATGGCTGCAGAGTATCAATAAAGTCCTAGGTATGTGTAAAATATGCATCAACAAGCATCTTGGCGGCATAAAGACCAAAAGCAGTTTTAAGCGATTTCACAACAAAGGTTAAAAGATGTAAAATTAATAGTTTTGATTAGTTTCTTTTGTATGTTTTTATAGATAAAGTTCTATGATGTTATCGTAATAAACCTCTTAGTTGTGCTGCAGGGATGTCACACTGCAGTGAGTTTCTACACTAGTGATCAAATCATTAAAATGACAGAAAACTAACAGCTAATCCACATGGTTGACTCGGTTTTAGCCAATTTTAGTTATTTAAACAACTGAAAGAAAATGTTGATATATTTGAAGTGGCTATTATCAATCTATTCACCTGTCCAGCTGAAGTGCATCAGTCCGCTAAAAGCTTAGTAAAGCATTAGTTTTTGTGGCAGTAGCTGTTTTTGATGATACATTCCGGTGGGTTTTTCAGGTTTGATAGTTGTTTGGAAACGATCTCACCTGGACAAGGTGGAGTGATACAGCAGGTAGCCTCATCAACCACAGCTCTGTGTAGCAACAAAGACGAGAAAATAGTTCTAAACGTAACAAAATCACTTTTTATCTACTCGACTGTCATGTCAACTCAGTTAAGTTTTATAGGAAGTTGGAGTTTGATTAGTCACTTCACACAGTTTTCAAATTAGAAAACAGTCTGCTGCTCAATACTGATGCACTAAACCTACTATCAGTGAAACATTATAACAAATAATTTTTTTGTGCACATTTACTGTCTCCTTTTTTTTTTACTTTTAAAACACAAATAAACCACAAAATAAGCCCAAATCTATTCAAAGCTCCTCTTCCCTGAAGCCCTCAGTCCACTGAGACGCTCCGAACCTCCACCCTCCCTCTGACTATTGTTTCTGTATGTTGTTTTCTGCATTTAATGCATGCTGGACCCCTCAGTCAGGTCATGGTTGTCCAGAATGCCAGGTATGTGACTTGCCCACTCTAGTTGTGTTTTAGTAAAGAAAAAAAAAACTGGTTGTCAGTTTGGCAGCCAACTTCCTAGGATCGTGGTTGATCAGTTCAGTGTCTAGTAACTCCTTTCATTCTTTCCTTCATTTTATGTTTTTTGGTATTGTTAACTTTACTAATATCTTGACATCTTGGCAATAAAATTACCATCCTTAACCTCCCAGCCCGACTTTCTAAATAGTTCCCAGTTCCTTTGGCTTCTCCTGATGGATTGCTTGTTGTATTTGCCCATTAAAATTTGAAATTCGAGGTTTTAGCTCTAACCATTTTAGTTTACCCCATGTAGGGCTTTAGAAATCTGCACATTAATCTTCAGTCCCATGCTGCACCCTTTAACGCCGGTCACATTAGCTACACACTTGTGACTTTGCATATAGAGTGAATTGTTCTTGTCTCTTTCCAAACCTACTAAAATCTCATACCCAACAATCCTAAATCAAACCCTGTTCTCTGCAAAAAACATCCATGTGAAAAAAGTCATTTATTCAGTTTGTGTTGTCTTCTGTAAGGGGTTAAATATTTATTCCCTCTGAGTCATGTTTTTGACCTACTACATGACTTTCGGGTTTTCTGCAAATACTAAATCGATGTCTTTGAAGATATTTTCCAAATGACTCACCCAAGAAAACGGTAGGATGTCAAAAAATTCAGTGAGACTAAATGACTTAATGAAGCACAAAATGGACTTTTTTGCAGCACACCCTGACATCAGTCCTTTCTTTCCATGCACGTAGGTCTTTGCATCATTAACCATCCAAAACAGTGTTCATCACTTTCATTACCTTCCTTCTATAGTTTCACACTGTGCCCTCTTTTTAACCCAACTACTTGCCCTTGTCACAGTGTGGTGGTTTGTGTGCTTGTGTGTTTTGCCTAAGCGATAACAAAGTGCGCATTTTTTTTGTGATGTTTTCCCACAGTGCTGAAAACAAGAGAAAATCCAAACATGCAGGCAAGAGCCTGAATCCCGAGTGGAACCAGACCGTCATCTATAAAAACATCCACCTGGAGCAGGTACTGAATGCATGAAACCCCTTCCAGTCTTTTGCATTTCATTGTGAACTTGGATCAGGACGCAGCATTGTGTTCACCACTGGTAGCTCAGTATTTTACTTTGATCCATATTCTTATTTTGTACTACATTATCAACGGTAAGTTTTGTACATCTTTTGATTATTTCAGATTTAACCTCACATGCCCCACACCAGTGCTCTCACAAGCTTCAGGGGTCAAATTGCATCCACAATTGTTTGGCAGAGTATTGGCTCTATGCACCTTTCTGTCAACTCAAATATCCCTCTGCAACACCAAGCTGAAAGTAAAAGCTTAAACAGTTTGGATCAGGGTGTCTGGAGTCTGCAGAGGCGTTAACTGCTTTTTTCCCCCTGTCCTTAGACCTGCATGAGGTTTGTAGTGTGTTCAGTTTTCACTTCTGATTCCCTCTGCCAGGATCACTGACTGTAGAACATACCTGTCATAATTCGAACTGTATGTGTTTCAGCTGAGGAAGAAGACTCTGGAAGTGAGTGTTTGGGACTATGACAAAGGTTCCTCTAATGATTTCTTAGGCGAGGTAAATGTTTTTTAATGAAAATACAAATAACGTACCCAATCTGTGAGCATTTGCTAACGTGGTTTGGTTGTCCCCAGGTTCTGATCGACCTGTCCAACACAGCCCAGCTGGACAACATTCCCCGATGGCTCCCCCTTAAAGAGCAAAGCGAAGGCGACCCCCACAGACGTTCCCACTCAGGCCAGGGTCGTCATGGTTCCTCCAAGCCCTCCTCGCAGCACTCATCCCCTAAGGTCTCCGGCCCAACTCACGAGAGTCAGGATTCCCCCAAATCATCTGTCACCAAGAGTCGAAGCCATGGGATCTTTCCAGATCCAACCAAGGGTAGGACATGATGAATTTCCTGACCTGAGCAACTGTCCGTACCCCGCTGGTCCCCTGCTGCTCCCGCTCCCCTCCTCTCTGTACTGGGTGTTTCTTTTCCCTGTGGTTCCTTTTCCTGTCTCCTCTCTCTTTTTGCCACGTTTCTCTCCTGCGGTGCCAACCTCTGTCCTTGTTTATCACTACCTGTGTTCTCTGCTGCTCATTATGCACTCACTTGTAGCTTCAGCTTCGTGCTTTTTTTTACTTTTTCTACATGGTCTGTTTTCTTTGTTGCCATAATGTCACCCAGCTCAGAGGCCTAGCCTTAGCTTCCCGCTAGCTTTCCTCTGCCACAGAGAGTAACATGGCTGTGGAAGGCTTTGAATGCCTCCCTACTTTTGCAAAAAAACAACAACAAAGTAGCATTGAATTTACTAAGAATGCTCCAGAGGGTCCTAAGCTCGGCGCAGGCGCCATTGAGCAGGCCACAGCCTCTTCAGTTCTGTCAAGCAAAGAGTAGCTTTTTCAGTAATTTGGTGAATCTGGTTGTTTTAGACACACAGGTGACCACTATCGAGAAATCCAACAGTAGTCCTGGCACATCGAAGCCTTCCTCGTCCGAGGGCCAGAGCCAAAGCCCCAGGCACGGGCACAGCCAGCACTCTCGCTCACATGGCGCTTCACGCTCCAGCAAAAGCGCTGCGAGGCAGAACCATCAGGACAGCAGCACCGGAGGCAGCGGATCTGCTGTGATAGCGCGGGGCGAAGCCCAACAGCAGTCACAGCAGCAGCAGCAGCCGCCGCCACAACGCCTTCCGCCAAGTAAACCAAGACGCAAATAGAGCCCACGCAGCATGGCCTCTCACACTCATCTCTTCCTCCTTTTTTTCATTTGGCCTTTCTTTTCCGTTCCTTTACTTTCCTTTTTTTCTATTTTTTTTTATCTTACTCTTAGTCCTCCTGAGATTTTAGGCGTTCTTTACTTCTTCTGTTGTTTCCAGGGCGCCATCCTATGTCCTGTGTGTTATTTAGGTGTGTTTAGAATGAGCCCCCCATGTTCACGCTGGAACATTTTTCTCTAATGTTCCAGGACTAACCGCCTTTCAGTAAAACCACAAAGAAAGACGTTAGACGAGGCCATGAATATACAAACTTAAAAAAATGACTTTGTCTTCATTCAAAATAAATTGATGAAAAACTAGTAAAAGTTCAACTGTGATAAAGCTCCATAACCCTTACTCTCTATTCCACTCTCAAATTTTCCAAACCCAATAAATTCCGCAGCAGATTTAAAATTTATCACTGATCATGACTATTTAATATTTATCCAACTTTTATTCAAGAAAAATCCCAGATTATACATTTTGGAATTTTTATTCTCTTCTCTTTTTCTTTTTTAGTATTTTTTTTTTAATATTTTCTTTAAAATCTAACAACAACAAGCTTTTTTTTTAAAAAAAAAAAAAAAAAGCTCCTTCACTGAGTTGGTTGTGCATGCTTGTGCGCCACCCCCTTTCTGGACCCACAATGCACTCCGGGCTGACGCTGCGCACCCCTCCGGTTCAAGACATGAAGGGTGAATGTGCACTGCGCACTGTGGCTGCATGTGATTCTCACTCGAGCTGGTTGCCGTGGTGAAGATGAACTGCGCTCTGAATCTCCATCTTGCTGCCTCCCTTCTCACACCTTGAACTGCGACGCCATGACCTTTTTGTTTCCTGCTGTTGACCCCGCAAAAACACAAACGCATCCAGGCCAAAGGAGCCGGCTCTCGCTACGGCAACAGAGACACAGCGTAGTCGGTGTGCTCACCGTTCAGAGACCCCAGTCTGACTGGCTGCCTGCCCTGCCATCGACCCTGTCGGCCAAAGGGAGCAGAGCAGACGGCAGACTCCTGAGCCTCAGGAAAGCTGTGTCAGAGGAGAGGCCGCAGAGCATCGGAGGTGAGAGTTTTGCGCCCCCCCGCCCCCCAAGAGTCTCCCCCCCTCCTCTGTCGTGTGACTGAAGCAATGAAGGGAGCAAGGAGAGAAAGAGAGAGTGAAAGAAAGAGAGGATGCAGTACTACTAACGCACACCTGCAGAAAGAAAGAGGGGGGAGGAGGGGGTGGAGTCTTACAAAGTAGAGCGAGACAGGAAAGGCAGAAAGAAAGTTGCTCTCAGCCACATCACCAGATTCACGCATCAAGACACGCTTCCATCTTGGTCACCCACAATTTTCACTCATTTAAGAAAAAAACTAAACAAAAACAAAAGGTCTCAAATTGTGAAGCGACGTGGTGTTTATTGAAGTCTGCGGTCAGTCGGTGAGGATGCATCGAGTGGCTCTGACACGGATCCGTTTTCTGCACCACTTCCGCGTCGTTACCGATGCCGCCTGTTTGAGAACAAAAGTCTAAGACGTAAAACCATAAAACAGTCAGCATGTAAACCGTATTAATCAAAAGGATACGTTTAAAAGTACTGTAAACCTTGCCACCTCCAGAAGTAAATATTTGCATTGCTGAATAAAAGTATTTCCCTCCTGCCCCCTTATAGATTTTTTTTTTAGTTTTGGTTTTTCACACAGATATTTTAAGTAAACACACAAAAAAAACTGTTTTCAAATGATAATTTCTCTTCTTAAGAAGGAAAAATAAAACACATCTGATGTAAGCTGACCGTATGTGAAAATTATTTGCATCTTAATCTAATAACTGGCTGTGTTAAGTACAAACTGATGGCTGGATATTCTCCATCAGGATGTTTTTTCTTTTTTTTTGACAGTCTAGTATTCATGGTTCCGTCATTTACAGCAAGCTGTTTGGTTCCTAAAACAGCAAAGCCCCCAGGCCACAAACTACCACCACCTCTGGTCCTTGTAGTAATCAGATCCGGTTGTGTCTAATTACATCAAACCAAAAAACCGTAAACTTGTGTCTTAACAGGTCTGGTATTACTTTTATACATGCAGCTATGTTGGATTGGACAGCTGTTAGAGTTTGTATGAATAATCTGGATTAATTTTGAGACAGAAAAGCAAGAAGAGAAAAATCTGTAAGGGGGAGAAGGAATTGTTTTCCACTGCGCTGTACGGCAGTAATGGCTCCCATGATCAGGTCTTGCACACATTCAGTATTTCATACAGACGATTAACAATGAAAGTAGTGCCTTTGTGCCTCTTGTGTGGTCTGCATCATCCAATATGTGGTGTGTTTTTTCTGTTTATGCTGTCGCTGTTTTGTGTTTTTTGCTGAGAGAGACTTTAAATAAATGTGTGTCCACATGCTTCTTGCTCCTCATTAATGTTTGTGTGCAGTTCACTACTGTCTGGTCTTGTATTCCTTAAACACACTTCCTCTTTGTCCGCAGCATAACAAATTGTTGTTCATTTTGACAGATTTGCAGTGCGGCAGACGTCAATCGATGCTTCTTAGCTCCGACGTTCGTTTTGGACAGAGCCAAGCTGCGGTTTTGGTTTTTCTTTCTGTGGTGATGGTTGTGCTTGTGTCTATGCGCAGCTCGGTCGAGCTACAGATCAAGCGACGCTCCAGTTACTGCGGCCTCGTTGGACAGTGGCCTGAGCGGTAGTGCTTATAGCCTTTTGGATGAAGAAGGAGAGACAAACGAAGTGGACAGTGCAATCTTCCAGGTCCCTCGATTGTAAGTAGGCTCAGTCTCTTTATACATTTAAACTAAAATGCGCTCCTACTGGCCATAAAACAATTAATGGTATCAAAGTATGCCAAGATCTTAACTAACTATGTTGACCTCTTAACTATTGAAACAACTAATTTTATTTCTTAGACTCAGAATAGTAAGAAGCAACAATATTCTGATAGATAAGCATTTCTAAATACATTGTCAGACAAAGTGCCCATTTTCTGAGCATCAAAATGAAAATAAGTAACTAATGGTAGAGATTTATGATTATAACCATGCATATATTCAATTATTTGAGCTTGACTTTTAGTAACTCTTCTGTTCTTAATGTAAATAAATGTCACACATTTTATATATATATATATATATATATATATATATATATATATATATATATATATATATGTATGTATGTATGTATATGGACACAGAAATGTCGATGTCAGCAAACTAAAACACTACTAGACAAACTAATACAAACATTTGGAATTTTGAAAAGTAACAAGAATCATTTTAAATCCAGTTTATTCTAAAGGTGACAAAGTCACCACAGTTTTGGCCTTGTTTAAAGTTGCCTGGGAAATGATGGCTTTGCAACATGTAGTCAATGAATTCAGAAAGACACGTTAAATGTCGGGACCTTTGTCATTAAGCTTGATCTCTACTAAAAGTAGGTCACAAACCAAGAGGGAACAATAAACACATTCATTTCTACACAAGAATGCCTGGGGTGGAAAGAAAAGGCTAAGTCAAAACCTTGACCTTTGTCTGATTGAAATGTGCAACTGTCTTGTTTGAGGTTTGGATTATAATAGATTGGTTTTCATACCATTAATAAACATAAATGCACAAATAAATCACTTATTTTCCTTTTCTTCCTTTCTTGTTTTTAGTGGGAAGATCCCAAATGGCACAGATGTGACAAAGTCTTCAATGGGACACAGTGATGGTGAAGGTTGTACAAGCCTATGTGTTTCTTTATTAGCAATAAATGTACTAAATACACTGCAGTGCATCTCGCAGTTTCTACAATATCACTTAATTAAAATCCTCTTTTCGTCAACCTTTTTTAAGAAAGCAATCGCAAATTTGCGATCCTTCTTAACCACCTACGTTTTGTTTTTCACCGAGGACATGGTGAAAAACATGTCATTTACATAACATCTCATTAACAAATATGGGCTCTTTTGTCACACTTACCTGCTGCTTAGAGGCTAATCTGGTTTATTACAGTAAAACTTGCTTTGCTTTTAAAACGCACACAAATGTTTCAGATCAAAAAAATGTTTGTACTGGATAAAGATAACCTGAGTAAATACAAAAGGCTTTTTTCAAATGATAATTTCATTTATTAAAGTAAAAAAAGTGCAATTTTTTAAAATAATATTCCATGTAAATTAGTTCAGTAATTAATGGAGACAAAGTAGGCAGACAAAATTTGCTATTTGCCTGTGTGACACAAAGTTTTTTCTGTACACACTTGCTGCTATTAATATTTAATTCCACTAGAGGGCGCCAGAGAAATGCAGAGAAAATGTCAGCCAACAAGCCCCACTTTGTGTACGATCACTTTACTTGTTTGTTTTCAGGAAAGACTCAGGTGATGGGGGAGATCAAGATCGCTCTGAAGAGAGAGATGAGGACAGAGGGGGAGCATCTGGTCCTGGAGATCCTTCAGTGTCGCAACATCACCTACAAGTTTAAGACTCCAGACCACTTGCCTGGTAATCTAAACAGTCTGAGCAGCGTCACGCGGCCGTGTAGGTCTTCAAACATACCTGATACCACGCAAGCATCCTGCATGGTCTCCTAAATCCTTTTCTGGTTTTATTTAGGCACAGCAGCTGTTGTTGTAATATTCCTGTCAGCCTACAGTCATGTTTAGTGAACCTTTACTCGCATAAAACCAACTACGAAACAAACTGGCTCCCCTACAGGCTTCATACATCATCCTCTTATAAGAACAGCACATATTAGATATTGAATGCTATAGTGACAGTCGAAACGCACAAAACAAAACGCATTTTGATATTTCTCGGCTTCTTTGCACAGATTGTCGCTCGCAGTGGCTTGTTTTGCCATATTGGCCGTGGGTTCTGACGCTCAAGCTGGTTGTCGTTTCTTCAATTTGCATTTGCCTCCAGATGGGATCTGCAGATTGGCAGCCCTCTGTCCTTTAAGAGTAAAGGTGAACTGGTGCAAGCAGTTGCTCAGTGACTCACACCATCACCTCCTTATTGCGGCGAAGCGTAGAGATATCTGTTGCCAATTAAGTTAGTCCTTTGAGTTTTTGCAGTAAATTTGCTTGATGTTATTTTACAAGTGTCTGGAAAAGGACTTTGACCTGCCCTGTAACTTCTTCGAAGTAATTAAAACCATGACTCAATTAGAAGTTGTACCATACTGAAGCCTTTATGTCTTCTGAACCTGACAGCCTCTGAATCTTGTGCACCGGGCTTGTTTATGTTCAGTCTTGCTCCGTCACTTCTTTTGAGAAGAGCGAGACGGTTGAGTCGCGGTTTCCTTCACGTCTCTGCAGACCTTTACGTGAAGCTCTACGTGGTGAACATCGCCACCCAGAAAAGGATCATCAAGAAGAAGACCAGGGTGTGTCGCCACGACCGCGAGCCGTCCTTCAACGAAACCTTCCGCTTCTGCATGAACCCAACGGGACACTCGCTGCAGGTAGCTCTCTTGGATGTTTACATGACCAACACCTCAGTACCTGATTTAAGAATATTGGCAATCTGATGATAGTTGTTAAGATTTTTGATATCAATATGCCTGGCAAGAGTATCCAGAACATTGTTTGTTCTGAATACTGAATAGTTAATACTTGTGAAAGCAAACTGCATGTTAGTTGTGCCTGTTTTGCAGCTTTTTACAAAAAGCAAACTGGACTTCTTGTCCTTTTTCCTCCAATTCACAGAAATTTGCTACTTCTTTGGTTGTCTGTCACACACAAAAGAGTCAAATACACTTCAAGTTCCAGGTTTTTATGTGGAGAAATGGGGAAATGGGGAAAAGACATTAGAAGGGTCTAAAAATAAACTCTTGCAGAGCTAGTGAAGTACATGTGTTTCTTCAAAAAGTGAGACATATTAATGTCCTTCTTTTTTTACAAGCTCTTTCTTGTGTCCAACGGAGGCAAGTTCATAAAGAAGACGCTCATCGGAGAGGCGTACGTGTGGCTGGACAAAATGGACTTGCGTAAACGGGTTGTGGGCTGGCACAAGCTTCTCGCTAGCACAGCCCAGATCCACTCGTAGGGAGCAACCGGAGACTTTAAAGCAAAAAAAATAACAAAAAACTGAAAAGATGAGGGGTTTGTGAAATCAGAGGGAACTTAGCTGAGCATCTACAAGTCTGGTTCCGTTTGAATGCTTGGATGAATGGCGGCTCTGGAGCAAAAGGAGACCAAATCAGTCCATCTCCTGACCTACGTCCGGGACTTGTTTTGGACGGCGCTCTCGACTTAGGGACCTTGGATTCACGTTTACATGAAAACGAACACGTTTACAGGGGCCGCGGGACACACCGGGGTTTTTCCAAAGGGAAGAGACGCGAAACAGCAGGTGATGTGGCTCACCAGAGGTCGAGATCAACCAGGTATTACACATACTAGTCCACAGACACACATACATGCACACAATTGCTTTGCACAAAATCATTTCCACCCAGGAGACCCTTGGCTCGAAAGATACAGGGGGAAAACAGGGAATTGACACACTTGTAGATTTTAATTTATTCAGATGCTTTATCCAGTGATGAGTCTTTGCATCGGCACTTATTTCTTTTTGTTGTTGTTTTTTTTTCCAGAATTGTATTGAATTTCAAAGCCTTTTAGAAATGAGATGAAGAAGGTTCTGCCACAGAAAAGTGCTATTTATTTTTTTATTATATTAGCGAAAAACTCTATTCTTTGTCTCAGTTATTTATCAGATGTTTTCAAAAATCCATGCTTGGACGGAGGCGTATTTTCCAAAACACACTACCTACCTAGCATTCCAGATCAAGGAAGAAGAAAACCAAGCATGCTTTAGATTGTTTTTTTTAGGTTTAATGAACAACTGTACTTTTCCTCCTTTGTTTTATCATCTAGCTGAATTTGTTTGGTAAAGAATTAATATAAATATATACCAGATTGGATACTATACAGTATATTGTGTGCATGAGTCTATTTGGCATGCAGCGCCACATGCTTTGCCACTAAAAAAAATTAACACCTTTAAGGCTCACTCTGTAAATAGTGAAGTGTCATAGTCGGAGATGAAAATATTTCAATAAATAGATATCTTATCACAGACAATCATGTCTTGACGATTGTGACATAGAGGTTTTATTTATCCACGTAGAACGTGAAACGTCGACCATAGACTTCCTGTTTTGCTTTGTGAGACCCAAGTGGCTGCGAAAGAGGATTTGCTATTTACACCATTCTTCTGTTTTGAAATCAGACAAATATAACATCATGAAATAAAAATACATTTAAAAAAAGAAAAGTCGCAAATGATGATTTAAATTTTCTGAGGGAAAAACGGTTAACACAACCAACCTGCCGCTGCATGAAAGTGTATAATTCACAACATTGTTGACGAATTTTGAGCCACTCATATCAGAATTATTGAAGTTAATCCACAATGACGGCTTTGCAAAATTTAAGCTAAATTTATGGTTATGTCACATCAAGTCCACCCTATATTTCTTTTTTTTCATTCTATTTAGAAGTGGACCTGCTTGTATACTTTGTTTTGTTCTTTTGTCTTCTGGAGGTCAAGGTAACAAACTGTTGGTCAGTTAAGTTCCATCAAGGTTTTTTAGTACGGAGCAGAATTATAGGTTAAACCAAAAACAAGTCATTAAAGTACTACACAAACAAAGTAGCTCCAGACATTGACCATTGACCCAACCATCATTATGTATGAAAACCACTATGACGCTCTCTTTCTTAAACGCTGTCATTTTACACTGAACTGCAGGGATCTACACATCCAGTTTCAGTTTAGTCTCGTCACTTTACAGAATATGTTTCTAATACTCTTGGAGACCATTAAGATGTTTTTTTTTTGGAAAATCTTAGCAGGGCCTCCATGCTATTTTTGGCCACCGGTGGGTTTTGGTCTCTGAATCCATCCATGAATACCATTTTTTGTCATTTTATTATTGTTGGATCATGAACATATGAGGCCTGCAGTTCTGTAAGGTGCTGTCTTGGATAAGTCATTGGAATGAATTTAGAACGGCCATTAGAAAAGTTCACCCCTGTTTTCCTCCAGTTGTGGATAACGGCTCTCACTGGGGTCCCAAGGGATTAGAAATGGCTTTGTAACTTCAAATAAATAAACACAAGTGACTTTTATTTTTATTTTTCATCTGTTATTCAATTACATTGTGACTTAAGTTTGTGTTTTCCCTCCGATTATGATCTTTTGGCCTGTTTCATGCTGCTGGACCGGTTCGGCTTAAGGCACTTTGCAAATCTACAAGTATGACGGTAATCAGTAAATGAAATCAACATTTGAAAATTGCAATTTGTATTTAACCACGTTACCTTTATGCAATATTTAAAACATGTTTCGTCGTCCGAAACATCCAAGAGAAACAAAGAAACAAAAACAGGAGAATTCTGTAGAGCAGCAGATGCTGCTTCTGCATCTCTGTCATCAGTCTTGCTTCAGTTTGTATGGGCGGCTCTCTTAACACACGCTTACTGTGGTATTTTGCACTTTTTTCCCCCCTGCTTAGAATGTAAACAAAAAACTGGCATCCTGCTAAATTTTCTTTACTGTGACAAAATAAAAGAAGTGGTAAGATGAGACAACAACAGATGTGGGGTACAATAATACATGTAAATGCACTACTGCCATCTTCACTGCTATAACGCTGTGCTGTTTGTCTTTTCTTTCTTTTTTTTGAGTTAAAATCAAAAATATTATCTTTAATGTCCTCTATGTTTGAGAAGTGGAGGTTAAGAGGTAGTGCTACTGGTTCATCCAATATCATAAGCTAAAAGAAGTAGTAAAACTAACACCTGAGTGATTTCTATGCAACATCCACTGTAAAAAAAAAAAAAAAAAAGAGGGAATGAACTGCATCTTAACTTGGCCAGAAGTAAGTCACCGATTTCCTAATTTGCACTGCTGCATCCTCCACAACTGGTTACTCGCTTTAATTTGGTTCCATTTTCTTTTGGACTTGTGATCTTTGTAATGCTGTACAGATGTTTACTTATTTATTGCCTGCGAGACGGTGTCATGTTGAGTTGAATTTCGTTTGCTTACGGTACATATCAAGTGTACAGAAAACAATTTTTTTACACAATGTAGAGCTTGTTTACAACGTCAGGAGGACCTGAAACTCAGAGATATATTATGTTACGTCAAGAAATTCCTTGAAGCTAAAGAAAAAAAAATTTAAATATCAACATGTTAAAAAAAAAGAACTTGCCTAATGTCTGCACCTACCTTTTAGTTAGTTTCATTTACAGTCAGCATATCGAAAATTAGCAAAAGAAAAGACTGTAAAAGATTGTAATTAATGGACATTATACATGAAATGATAGTTGTTTTAAGGTCTCTTTGTAAGTTTATGTTTGTTTCTGTTCTGTATTTATTTATTTTTAGTTGATATTAATGTGCCTGTGTGCAGCGAAGCCACATGGTCTCATCCTCATCCATGTCTCTTCTCTTCTGTGTTTCCACTCAAACACACTGCTGCAACTCACAACCGATTCCACATGTTCACACACAGAGTCAAACAAAGATGCCATCTCCCTGTTTTTAGCGTTGTAAATATATAGTTTAGTTTTTTTATACATGCATATAAATATATCTATGACAGGGGATCGGGGGAGCACAAGATGTTTTAGTGGGTATAATAAAGGGAAATGTATTTTCTCTTAAACAGTGCGCAGTGGATAGGCTGTAAAAGAAAATAAAAATAAAAAAAGATGTTTTGTCTGCATATAGGGACCCAGCTTAACCAAACCCTTTACACAGAACACTACAAGGGTAACACAGTCTTAACACACAAGTCTTGTGACAACTCGAGTTAGACGCAGGAGAATTTAAATGTGCTCACTGGATGTTGCATGTTCTGTTGGTGGTTCATACTATTTTTGTGTCCAGATATTATTACAGAAAAACTTAAATGAGAAAGAAGGTATAGAAAGATATAAAGCAAAAAAATGTCATAGAGGGGGTTTGGGGATGGGAGGGGAGAGAATAATGAAGAAAAGCTTAAATTAATGACTATGTATGCTGACTGTACAAAGATTTTGCTTGTAAAACCTGTCTGGTTTTTCACTTGTAAGTAAAGAGAAAAAAAAGATACTAAATAAATCTGTGATGGTTTTGTGATTGTATACAGGAGGTATTGATAAATTATGCAAAATGTGCTGTAAAAATGGCTATTGCCCCATGTCTAAATATTAAATATCAGTACAAAACGAATTATTTTCTATTGTGCATTCACTTTTTTGTTTCGTTGTTTGTTTGTGTCTGTTTTTTTTTCCCCTCATAGTTGTCCATAGTGCACTGATGCAATTTGTTGAAATAACATCAGTGAGGTGCTTTTTGTTGCCATTTATTAATCTTTACCTATTTGATAAGTTTGTTCAGCTCCTCCCCTAAGATATTTTCAATTTCTCTGTATTTAAAAAAAGAAACGTAAAAGGACTATTTCCCTGAATTGGGACACATAGGCTTTCACTTCTATGTGCACCTTACAACAAGTGCATGTAAAATATCATCACATTACCTTACAGTTTTGATGTAGTAACAACATGCTTCCAGAAGGTGGCATCGTGCTGCTTTTTGTCCCATGCAGGCTCCCGGAAGCGCAGGTGTTCGGCTGATCGCGGCTCATCAGTCTCCTGCTCAGGAACGTGGGCGTCAACAGATGGGGTTTGTTACCAGCTCCTGCTGTAGCATCACTTATTCAAGCTTCAGATGTTGTTTCAGCATCAGGTATGTGCATAGTTACATGGGCTTATTGAAATATCATTGGGAAGTATGGATGGATTTTTGTTATTTTAGTTGCCCCCCCACCCCCAGTTTTAATTTTTTTGTTTGCCAGGTTTTACAGCAAAAATAATTTGTCTCAATATATTCATTGAGCACAAATGAAAAGCTTAAGCTGTTCATTTTCTTTTGTGCAATCTAAATAAATCACCGCAACTGAATCAAATGAATCAGTTGCGTTGGAACAGGGATATATCTAAAAAAAAAATATATTCAGCATCATAAGGACTCACCTTGGATGCCTCTCAACAATTTCTTTCCACAGTTTACTGTGGGAATTGTTTTCGTTATTGTATATGTACACAGTAAAAATGCCAGGGTTGAATTAACACCCAAAAGTGTCTAGCAGGTGTTAAAGTAACACTATTGAAAGTGTTAAAAGATTGACACATTTTTTTTTTTTTGTTAAATTAACATTTTTTTTAAAAAGTAATAATAATGAAATGGGTTTAAGAAAAGTTTAACTTTCCATTTCTGTGTATTGTTTTGAATATTTTCCACTGGATTTAATTGATATTGGCACCTTATATTTTGTGATCAACACTACACTGGTGTTACTTTTAATATATTTTAATACCAACACCGTTGTAATGTTAATGTGACACTCTGTATTGTTGAATTTAACATCAGCTGACTTGGACACATATAGACACTTTTGGGTGTTAATTCAACACTGGCACTTTTACTGTGTATAAAAAAAATCAGCATGCTGCAGTTTTCTGTGGATGCAGTTTATTATATAAATTGGTACTGGAATATAAACTTAATTCTCAAAATGTGAGATTAGAATTTTAAATGTCAAAGTTGGACATTTCCCTAACCTTTCCTTTTAAGAATATTAGAATTTCTAATATTTTATAAAATCTGTGAACACCATATCAACTAAATTTATGGTCAAATTAACTGCTTTCATGTGTCTTGGATTAACTTCTTGAATGTGTCTTTTTGTCACAGGTGAGAACTTTATCAAAGCCCGACTGTCCCTCTTTTTTTAGATTGATTCTCTTTTCTCTACCCTCCCTGTTGTCCTTCATATTTATCATCACAGTATCTTGCTCTCCATAATTCCTCATCTGTGTCCTCCCTTTTTGTTTGTGAAAGATCTCTCAGATTTAAAGATGTGCATGTGCTCTTCTTCTGCCTTCAAAGATGTGGTTTGCGTCAGGCAGAGGCATTAAAATGTCTCGCTGTCATTCTGCTTCAGCAACTCACTGAGAGACGAGGATGATCAAAACGACAGAAATCTGGAGGGGCCACATCAGACAATGTCGCCGGCTGCATCATCTCATCTCAGGTTGAACAGAGGTTAGATCTCTTTGCAGCGGCAAAAGAGAAGGTTTGTTTTGTCTCTTTTTTTGTTTTAGAGCTTATTTTGACACATTTATTTCCTACATGCCACAGGTTACAAGATGGATGTTAATTTGTACATTTGGTCCTGGCCGAATGAAAGATGCCAACACACTGGCCTTATTTTTTATTTTTTTTGTAAAACATAGGAAAAACTGAAGTTAAATGTTAATGCCAGGACAACATTTCAAGTTTGTATTTTTATTTGTAACGATATCCAAACTGAAGATGACATGTTGTGCCTTAACTTTATCTTAAAGTGACTCTCGAGATGGGCCAAATTGTTGCCATCATATATGCCCAAAATATTGAACTTTTATTTTGCAATTTCAGAAAAATGTAATTATAAATAAAATCCAGCACAACAAATTACTTTCAGAAATTAACTTATCTGGTTTTCTTGTGTTGCATTTAATCCAGCTGATCTGTGAATGTCTCAAATGTTTTTTTTTATTTTTTAAGAAACATTTATCATTAACATATTATGTATGGTGGGGAAACTAACAATGAACAATGCTTCCAAGACAGGCAGCGTCATTATGTGTGTGCTTGTTCTTCAGCATGAACAGATAAACTTTTCAAGTTGTCTGGGTGTTGGGTGGAATTAAAATCTTGACAAAATTTAAAAAAAAATTTAAAAACCTGCAGCAAAAGATTTTAAATTGTGATGGAGGTTCATCCTTCTGCAAAACGGCAGATTTACATAAACGAAGCTATAATCCCATGACGCCGATATGTTTAGTTCCCAAACTACACTCCATTCCAGCAGATGGCAGTAATGCGAATCTGAGCGTTTCTTCCCAACCGCCATAAAAAAGAAGACATGTCGCTGTTGTCCGCTCTATTTGCTGCACTATGTTTTTTCATAGTTAACATTTTAAACTGAATAAACATAATAATGACCTAAACATTTCCACATCTCCGATATCCACCGGACTCTCAGTTGCGCGATATTTCAGCTGTTTGGGTTTCCCCTCTGTTCTTACGTCACGGCGCTTTCTGATTGGCTACCTGTCACATTCAACAGGTTGTTCTCGTTCCAGGTCAGGGAAAACCCCCACAGGCTGCGATAAAAGGGTGAAGACAACAGAAATTCGGTATATTAATTGTTGTCGCTGCGGCCCGCGGGGGGTTATCGTCCGATAAGGCTTCTGCATGTCGGTGTTCCCGCTAAATCCCTAATATACCGAATTTCTGTTGTCTTCGCCCTTTTATCGCAGCCTGTGGGGTTTTTCCC
>CAEGAF010055315.1:0-11868 GCA_903067075.1 Micropoecilia bifurca | reverse complement strand
TTATATATATATATTTATTTATTTATATTTATTTATTTATAGCTGGGCTGCAAGCGTCTCTGTTGTCTTAGCATTTCAGTAGCAGAGCAGATTAATTCCTACAGGACAGGATGATAATAGATGGTTTATAGTTTATGCATTTAAACCCGTGGACCAATCACAGCTGGCGCCTCCTGTCACTCTAACTGGACTCAGGCTGACCTGTATGGATGTTTACATCAACCTGCTGTGAGGAATCGTGATCTTCTGCAGAATCTAGATCAGAGTTTAAAACCAGCTCTGGTTGTAGCTCCATGTAAACCGCAGGAATAACTTGTAGTGAATCCAGAGGCTCGTTGTGGTGAGAATGATTTATCTTTGTGATGAACAATTATATGCAGCGTTTACAACTCAACTCGCTGCCCAGCATGTGGCTCTGTGTCTGTGTTCACTGTAACGTTCATGTCTCTGGTCCTGGTTGGACCGTCTGTGGATAATGAGCAGCACTGACCTCATCATGCAGGTTCAGCCTGGTTTAAGCTTTAACACTCTCCTCAGAGTCACACATCATGCTGATTTAATATTATTATATTATTTTTTTAGTATTTTTCTGGTTACAGATGCATCAAACCATTTGAAATGCCTTGTCTACTTAGAGTTAATCTGAGAAGACAGGGAGAGAGAGAGATCTGAGAAACTTGACCCATAAACTCGACCAACCAGAATAGTTTCTGTGACGATTATTAAAAACTCAACAGACACGAAATGTTAGAGCTACTAAAGCCACATTAGCAGCATTGAATTAAATCTCCTGTTTGTTGCTCATCTCTGTTAGTGCAGCAGGTTACAGGGCCGGTTAAAGGCTGGATGAGGCCTGGAGCAGAATCTGACTTACTGGCCCCTTAATAAAATCATCATCACCTCTAACAGCTTCTGTGTTACATTTAGTGAAATATGGGAGAAGGGAGTTTAATTTACCAGCCTAGAAAGAAATAAGTTATAATCGCAGTTTACTCATTTGTAAATTCAAAGATTAAACTCACAGCATCAGATTGTTACAAAACTATTTCAAAACAAATTCAACAAACTTGTTAAAAGACTTGGTTAAAATTTAAGAACTACACTTAAGTTGAAGCTTTTATTACCTATGGCATAAACTCTGGCCATGACAACTGAAAGTTAGAGAAAATGAAAAGAGTCAAATGTGAAATGAAACTACAACACTTTTATTTAATTCCAAATTATATACATGTTTCAATTTAAACCGATAAGCTTGACAGAAGACTTGTATACGATATAACAGGAAGCAAACTCCTGACAGGTTAAAGTACAACTTTTACAACAGAATTCTTATTTAGCCTTTAATAAATAAATAGACATATCATGACAGTCAGGATGAGTAGCATAATATTAAATTAAAGGGGAATCAGGAGAAGAGATTTTATGAAAGTTATGTTATAAGCTGTGCAGGGAAAAGGTTTCATCACAGACATTTGGGTTACCTGTTCGCTCCTGGTCCCCAATTCAGTTTTTAAACTTCCCTGGAGGATCAGCTAAGCCTGCAGCAAAGCTATTCTGAACATGTTTGTGAACCGGCAGTGGGAATAATCCTTGATGGATCACTTGTTGGACCATGTGGAGCTTGTAAAGAGTTTTGCAATTCTTGGTTCAGTTCCAGTTATTTTTGCAGGTTTTTCCCTTCTTTCTTATATCATTTTACAATAAAGGCCACAAAGTCAACACATCTGCACAGTTCCCACTTTTATTTGCTTAATCTACACAAAACAGTGAAAATGTTCATGTTGAGTCTTGACTTGAATTAATGGTTACACAAAACAATGGAATAAACAGTCAAACTGCCAATCATAGGTATAACTAATTGATCCATTTGGATTTCTTTACATGGCACCAAACACCAAAATGAACTAAATTATTTCACAAGCCAATAAATAAATTTAATTTTCTGAATCTATTAAAAATCTGCTTGTATGTAAAAAACTGAGAAACACACCATAGAATGTTACCACCATTTAAATAAATGGGTTTTTGTTATTCAGCAAAAAAGGGTTTATTTTTCAGTAGAAATTATGTTTCACAAACTTTAGCACATAAAGTCATACGAAAGTTACAGACTTTAAAGTTCTGCTTTTCCTACAAAAAGTTCTAACAATACTTTTTTGCAAGAGAACAATAGCTATTGCTGTTTGATATGTTACATTTAAAAAAAATCATAAAATTCCATTTTGAATTGGAATCATAAAGTTATACATTCTGAAAAACATACAAACAATCCCAAAACAATGCAAATATTTTATTCAAGCACTTTGTTGTAATTTAGAAAGCAATTGAGGTTAAAAGGAACCGTTTCCTAAAACCTGTAACAATAAAACAACATTTTTACATCTAAAAGTTAACAGTCCAGTACTTTGTTCCATATTTTAAGTACCAAGAAAATGTCTGGATTTGAGGAATTACAGAAACCAGGGGTATATGGTTAGTTTCTTAAACTAGGAACACTTTCATTAGGTTTTGGTTCCTTAATTTTTTTATAGCAGTCTTTAATATAAATTATTTTAACAGCTTGATTATTGATTTGCAGTCCAGCTTTAATGTTTATATGACTAATGAATTAAAAGATAAAGATCTTTGCAAAATTCACAACATGCATCTTAATACAATATTTGGTGTTGTGACAATTTTAAAAACGTATAAAATCAGAAATACTTTGAGTTTCATAGTTCTAAGAGTGCCGTTTTTTCTTATTGTAGTGCCCCATGCTAAGAAACGCCTCTAAAACTGTGTAGTAGACAGGTTGAAGGAGGAACAGTCTGATTTCTGATTCTCTTCTGCTGTGATTAACAGTTTCAGTCAGTGATCCTGTTTCCCTGGAAGCACATAAATTATCTGAATCATTGCTTTTGTCTTACAGGTGTCTTTGAGTCAGAAATTGTGAGAGGAAATGTCTTATGTGAGGATAATATTATGTTAAACTGTGACACTGTGTCTAGTTACTGTATTATGTGATAAAGAGTCACATTATACAGAACCTGGTGGCCGTTGTTCCAGGCATAAAGTGCTCTGTCTCTAGGATTGTAATCGAGCATGGACAAGTGGCTGTATTTGTTGGTCAGGGGAATGTCGATGTATTCGTAGGTGGAGGAGTTGGTGGAGAAGGCGTAGTAAACCTTCGTTCCTCCGGAGTAGCCATTGGTGACATACAACGTTCCGCAGATCATGAAGGCCTCACCGGCACTTCGCTTCGGGTGGTTGGTGGTCCAACTGCGGATGATTTGAAGAGTGTTGGGATTTAATTTGCTCAGCACAATGTTGCCAGCATTTTGATTGGTTGCATAAACAGCCCAAAGCCCCCCCTCATCCACCATGAGGTCGATATCAGAGTGCCCCCCCCAGGAGTAATGGTACATGTTGTTGTAGCCAGCAAAGTCAAGCTGGCGGGAGCGGCTGATGAGGGACGTGCCAAAGTCAAATTTGATTATGGTGTGACTCTGGAACTTGTTATAGTAAATGGATCCATTATAAACCACTTGGCCGGTGCCGGACCAGGGATGAGGCAGGCGATGAGACGTGAAGTTATCTGTGGTCATGAAGTCGTACATGGACTGGTACTCCCTGACAAAGCGGTTGTTGTGATAACCATCCATGTACCAAACCTGTGGACAGAAAAAGCAATTTAACAATTTTGATTATCTTTAATAGCGTCATTAATTATTGACCAGGGTTTGGTGAAGAATCAACTACATCAACTACAACATGAGTAAAATGCTTTGGTAGGTCGGATCCCTGAGTGAACTTCATTTTTTATGCCAACTTTATTCAGTGTCTTTCAGATTAGCAACAGGAGATGAAATTAATACACTTGTCCAATGTATTGTGAACAATAAATTGGACATTAATTGTTCACAACTGGCCTTTGAGATAAAGCCAATTTCAAAATTCAACACTCCACATTTCCAATGCTGAAAGATTCAAAGCAAGACAAAATGTCCTTTGTTGTTTTGGTGGTTTCTGACACTTACCCTGTTGTCTCCAACTGAAGCCAGCGGGTCGGTCATCCACGAGCCGAATCTGGACCCAGATGTTTTCATTGTAATAGGTTCTGATATTCCTGTAAGTTTCCCACAAGCTGTAAAAATACAGAACTACATTCAGACATGGCACAATAAAATGTGGAAGAGATCAAATCAAGTAGGATGTTAACTTTTAAATGATCATATAGGTTTATTTAATTTTGAGGGCTTTGGATGCCTTATTGCTTCGTTTTACATGTTCACCGTTTCTTTTCAATTATCTTTTAACCTTTAGTCCTGGTCTGGCATTCTGGTTAAGATTTAGAAGATCTTTTGATCCTTCATCTTGCCCTCAAGGTGTCATTTTTGACCAGGACATTTACTTCCTATTTCCTTTTTTCTTTTCCAGAATCTTGTCAGAATTAGCAATATTCTGTCAGGAGTGATGCTGAAAAGGGAGTTAAGTTCTCTGTTTTTAAACCCGGACTTCAAGGATGCTGTTTTCATCTAAGAATGACTTCAGTTGACTTCAGTTAACAATGCCCAATTTCCCCAAGATTTTAAAGACAACAGGGAGCTTAGTGAGTGACCTAAAATGATCAAATACGGAGCAGATGCTTCTTGATCAGTGGTGTCGTGACAGCATGCTTAAAGCTGCTGGTACAATCCCAATCTCCAAACTGGTATTTAGAATCTGAAACACACACAATGTCCAGGTATTGAAGGTCTTAAAAAAGATGAAGTGGGACTGGATCGATGGGAGATCCAGAAGGGTTCATATTTCATCCAAGAAAGATGAACTAACAGACTCAAAGAGGTCAATGACAACAGAGCATGCATGTTGACATGTAGCATGCAGAGGCTACATGTCAGTCATTAACCAAGCAAAGAATGAACCTATGTGAAGAACCTCAAGGCTATTAGATCCCATTAGCTTAAACCATCTAACAGAGCATCTACTACAATGTTTATGTTGTTGACTAAGATCTTTTATTTTGTTCTACCCACATGACCAAAATCCACTACAGTCACTGGGTTAGTGTGTCTAAACTGAGTGAATGGGTCAGAAATGTGTCCAGAAGACAGAAGTTATTTTTGTGGTCCCGAAATGACAAAGTTAGAAGACAACCGTATGGAAGAACTTTTCTGACATAATCTGAGAGCACACATCCTCACTTTGAAAGCAGGATTCATGTTTTTCTTCTCAAAATGTGTAATGCTTGTACTCAAAAATTGTGCTTTCTTTCAAGTACTCACTGTGCTTCTCAAACATTTGTCCTTGCGGTGAACCCTCGTCTCTGGTTGGCTAAATTCACTTGCAAACCACACAACATGGATCCACAGAATCAACTGTGTTACAATGTAGTCATGACATGATGTCATTATATGTAGCTATATCTCTACACATTATTATGTTAAGTTGTAACACAGTTAGTTCTGTGGATCCATTTTCTTTGTTTGGGTGAAAAAATCTCCTGTCTAAGATCGGCAGCCATTAGCCAGCGGCGGCTGTTAGCCATCGGCAGCTGTTAGCCATCGGTAGCTGTTAGCCATCGGTAGCTGTTAGCCATCGGCAGCTGTTAGCCATCGCCAGCCATTAGCCAGCGGCGGCTGTTAGCCATCGGCAGCTGTTAGCCATCGGTAGCTGTTAGCCATCGGTAGCTGTTAGCCATCGGCAGCTGTTAGCCATCGCCAGCCATTAGCCAGCGGCGGCTGTTAGCCATCGGCAGCTGTTAGCCATCGGTAGCTGTTAGCCATCGGTAGCTGTTAGCCATCGGCAGCTGTTAGCCATCGCCAGCTGTTAGCCATCGGCAGCTGTGCTGGCAGATCTTTATTGTAATGAGGAGCAGAGAGCCGAGGTTGAAAACCTTAAGCCCATATGTTTGTGAATGAAAAGAGATTCATGAAAAAACTAAAAGGATAAAATGAAAAGGCTAGATCTAAACTGAATATCTAAATATCCTTTCAGCTACATAAATGATTCAGTTTTATTAATAAAAAAAATGATAAATAAAATACCGATATGGTCACTGCCACAAAACACTCTAATGCAAGTCTCAGCCACATCCTGGAATTGTGTGAACTTATGGTCATGTAATGCTGAATGTAAACAGCTTTGCTGGTCATTATAAAGTCACACAACTTTTAAAAGATGTAGAGTTTGATCTGTAGTATTGTAGTAAAAACTGCCTAACCAGACACCAAGACATGAAATCAAGTCCAAAACCAAAATTAATTGGGAAAGTTTTCAGATCCTTACATTACGAGACATCCCACCTGCGCTAGCTCATTAGCCAGCTAATCTGTCCAGGGCTCCAGACTGAAGCTATGTTCACACAGCAGGTCTTGTCTTTGCATCTTTGTTCATGTTGCTAATTAAGCCTGATCTGCGTGAACATTTTACATCCCACAGCGTTGCTGTGACACAGCAGTGCTAAGTTTATGAAAATAATTATGGACGGAGAGTTTTACACCTTTTTCAGTAGGTTGTGATTCTGTTACTGGAAGCCAACAGTATCATCAAAAGATCACAGCATAAAGAAGTTAATAAAAACTAATTGTTTTTACAATCACTTGTAACATGATGTGCTTTACTGAGAAATCTTTCATAAATATATAATCATAATTTTCAGTCAGTGTTATCCTGATTTACCGCATCGGGCTTTTTCTGACAGTATTATGATGAATGTCTCACATCAAGAGTTTTCAAAGCATCTGCCATCTGAAATGTGGCATTTTATTTATTTTTACTCATGTTATTAGATACACAGGTTGGATGTTTTCAAACTGCCCTGAAAATGTGGGTTTCATGAGTAAAAAAGGCAGATTTGGGTCACATTTCCCTGCTGTGTGACTGAAACCCAATTAGTTGAACTACTGCCACAACATGTAGAGAAACTCACACCTACAGACCAACAACTTCTGTCCAAATAGTCTTGAGACCAAGTTTGACAGTGAGAGTTCCCGTTTGTCTACACACCGAGCCTCTGCATGCAGGCGCGCAGACGGTTCTCCAGGTCCACCACCCGGCTGTGGACCTCCTGGTAGTCCAGTCCTCCCAGTTGTTCCTGCAGGGATCCCAGCAGCTCCGTCACATTGGCTGCTTCCTCTTTAAACTGTCGGACCAGCAGAGCATCTGCCTTATAGGCTTCCAGAACCGGGATGAGAGGACGCAGCTCCTCCATCTTGGCTTTAATGGACTGAGAGAAAAATAAAAGGAACTTTTAAAAGTATGTTCATAATTAATGAATTTGATCAAAGTGGCGTAAGAACTCTGGCATTGGACCTATATGTACTTATGATATAGATCGGTTGATCATCAGTCGATGTCACCTTCAGAGCGTAGGCACGAATATATTTTTCTATTTTAATCATTTTACAGGCTAATAAAATAATTTACAATCGTCTCTTCATCCGATGCGACTCCTGCGTGAAGCTTTGCGGCATCTGCTGCAGGTGGAGGTATTATATTTAGCACAACGTCTCCATATGTCTTACTGCATCAACCTGCTGCATTTTTACTTTCTGAAGGCTTAATTTCTCATCGGCCTTGAAAGATGCAGCTAAATCTTCATTTTTTCTCTAATTGTGAACAAAATAGGAAGAAATAATTTTACTGAACTGTCCGTTACAGGTTAAATTTGAATTCCTTTTTGGTATAAGAATTCTCACTGGAGTTAGAACCAGGAAGTTAGAGCACATAACACCAGATCTACATCACCCAGATCTACAGTCCTACACCTGCAGCTCAGACCGTAAAATCCTGTTAGTTTATAAATCGCTGAATAGTTTGGCACAACAACACATTAAAGATCTGCTGCTGTTCTATCAACCTTCCAGATCCTCAGGTTCTGGTTCTGGTTCTGCTCTGCATCAGAACCAAACATGGAGAAGCAGAATTCAACTTCTATGCACCACAAATCTGGACCAAATTTCCAGAAAACTGTAAAACAGCTGAAAGCCTGAGCTCCTTTAAATCCAGACTAAAACCCTCCTGGTTGGAGTTGCTATGGAAACATAATCAGTTATGAATTTAATGACGTCATCGACTGAATGTGATGTTTTGGTTGTTGCTGCATGACTTTGTGATGTGAAGCTCTTTGAAATGGCTGTACAGATACTATTTGATTGGTTGATATATAAAAACAGATTTCAGGAAAACCTGATGCCCTTAATGCTGACCAGTAATTTGTCTTAGACTCGGCATATCTCAGAGATCTGACCATCTTACTGTGAATAAATTGCTTTAATAATGGTAGTCAGTCATTTTTGAGCCATTTTTTCATAATTTAGTGACTTGCCTATATTAATACACATCTCATTCACTAGGTCATGTTGTCACTGTGATGAAGTTGTAGTACACTGATTGACGACAATATGCAAGCTAATGCTCAAAAGTGAGATTAACGCAGGTAACCATGGCAACCAGTGGCCTCCACGGCTCTTTCCACAGTCAAGTTGGGCGGATCTGCTGTGTTTACAAACCAATAATAGATTGATAAATACTTTAGTTATCCCAAAGAGGGAAATTTACATATTCAATAGCAGCAACAGTCATGCAGTGAATAGTAAAAAGACTAAAATAAAATAGACACACATAAAAAATACCATGCTACACATACATATGCACCACATACGATGTCAGAGAATAAGACGAGCAATTCCTCTGGGTTAGCATTAGCATTAGCATTAGCGTGTGCTGCTGCTTCTCTGGTCGTCCTGCTGAATTATCACGTCTGATTCAGATGATTGATTTACAAGATTCAGTGAAGTCCAATAAAAACCTTTGATTTACATGTAATCTTTACAAGTAAGAACAGGAAAACCATGCAGTGAACCAGAAGTGACTGAGTTCATCAAAACGTTAACATTTCATGCCATCGATTAATTGCTGTGACTTCAAAGTTAAAGCCTCTTCACTGGTTAGTCATTGACAAGCTTTGGTACCTTGTACTGCCTGGCAATGTTGCTCTCATGACCCTCCTCAACTTGTTTGAATTTGTTTTCAAGACTTTTCAGCTGCACCTCCATCTTCTCAACAAACTGCATGTCCCTCTGCGTCCGTTGGTCCAGAACCTCAATGGACTGACTCATGTTTTGAACCTGCATAGAAGAAAAGCAATAAATGGTATTTTATAGAAACCCTCAGTGTAATCACTTACAAAACTGCATTTTAATTCTAGTTTTATGATTAATGTCACTGTCAAAGTCTATGGTCTTAATTTCTCCATTAATCCTTCTTTCCACTGCGTTTTGTTTCCTTTAGCCGTCAGCAGCACTGACTCAGAATATCTAAGTCAAGATATTTACTCAGATAAATATATTTATATCTCATATTGAAAATGTATCAAATACATTGTCTCTCACCTTCTTATTATGAAAATAAATCAGGAAAACAACTGCAGAGCATGATCTGTGTTTGGATGCACAGCTCTCCATCCCTCGACTGATCAAAGCAATTCAAGGTTTATTTTCTGACATCTGTGTACCGTTTAATCTTTTAGGTCAGTGGAGCCCAAAGTTCTGCATACATCCTGCATGGTTTAGTTCTCCCTGGTTTAACGTACCTGGATCCAATGATGCTCATTAGCAGAACCCTGATCTGCTGAGGAGGAAGTTGCTGCCACCCGGGAGAAACTAAAACATGCCGACTGTGGTCACCCTGCTTTAGGTCATTCTGTGTCATCTCAACCCAAAATGCATAATTCATAGGGACTTAACCTGAAACCCTAGGATCTGTCAGGGGAACGACGATGCATAAATCCACACGGGGCAATCAAGAAAGTGACAAGCAGCTGGAATCAGTGAGAGGAGAAGGATGACATATGAAGGCTAAATAGTCAAATACAAACAAGAAAACTTCAGCTCCAAAATTAGTTAAAAAAATAAAAGTAAATGGATGGGCTAGAGAAAGATACACACAGTGATAATTCTGGATTAAGACTATGAATGTCATGGTTTTGCTCAGATGTCTGACTCACAAATGCTCTCAGGAGAATAATTGGATGTAAAAGGTTTATTGAAAAGACTGATTTGTGTTGGGTTCTTGATCCTGGACGCTGGAGACCTGGGACTGGAAGTTCACTGGGACAGAGGGAGAGGGGAATGGAATGAAAGAACGTCGAGTCTTGAAGAGCGTAGATCTTACTGCTGTAGATGCCAAATGGACAGATTGCTGAGTGGAGACTGGAGGCAGACGACACAACGGCTCCTTGGCCAGGATGGTGGAAACGCTGCAGCGATGAGCTGTGCTGCTTCTTGGGTCATAGGTAGTTTGGTTGTACATCAGCTGAGAGTAGCATCTGAGGAGAGTGTCAAAAAGACAAAACAATTGCTGCACTTCCAAGACACTAAAAAAAATATCCTAATTTCAAATGAAAGAAAATCAAAGTGAGAAACAGCAGATTATAGCAGGATTTTCAAATATCCTAGCTTAAAACTGTAACATTAGTTACCATGGTGATTTATTCAGTGAAGCTAACCTGCTCCAAACAAAGGTGACAGCATGCTAGTAGTTATGCTAACCGCTAGGCTAACAGTTATACCACAGGTGTCAAACTCCAGTCCTCCGCTGCCCTGCAACCTTTAGATGTTTCTCTGCTGAACCACCTGAACAGAATAATCAGGTCATTAAGGTTCCTGAGAGCCGATCCACACCAGGAGGAGGAAATGAAGCCGTTTCATTCCAGTGTTTTTACCTGAGGCTCATCTAAAACCTGCAGGACAGCAGAACACTGGAGTCCAACACCCTGAGCTGTACTAACAGCCAGGTTTAGTTGAGCCTGCAGCCTCAACTGTTCAGTCAGAAATCAGTGAGCGTTGTCCCTGATTCTCTTTTTTCTTTTGTTTTATCTTCCTGTTTTATCTTCAGACGGGTTCTGACTGGTGTCTGTGCTTATGGGCCGAACAGCAGCTCAGATCACCCCCCCTTCTTGGAGTCCTTAGAGGGGGGACTGGAGATGCTCCCCCCTGGGAGTCCCTTGTTCTACTGGGGGGCTTCAACACTCACGTGAGACCTGGAGGGGCCTGGTGGGGAGGAACGGCCCCCCAATCTGAACTCGAGTGGATCTTTGTCGGATCTGCGGCCGGATGTCTTGGACACTCGGGTGAAGACAGGTGGAGCTGTCCACTGTCCACTACCTGGTGGTGAGTTGGCTCCAGTGGTGGGGGAGGAACCGGTCAGACCTGGCAGCCCAAACGTGTAGTGAGGGTCTGCTGGGAACATCTGGCGGAGAGAGACGGAGTCCCCTGTGAGACGGAGTCCCTGTGAGACGGAGTCCCTGTGAGACAGAGTCCCTGTGAGACGGAGTCCCTGGGAGACGGAGCTTTAACTCCCATCTTCAGCAGAACTTCAAACACGTTCGGGGGGACGTGGGGGACATTGAGTCTTAGTGGACCATGTTCCGTATCTCCATTGTCGACGCGGCTTATCAGAGCTGCAGCCACAAGGTTGTTGATGCCTGTTATGGCTGCAACCCTCAGTCAAGCTGAAGAAGGAGTCCTATTGGGCTTTTTTGGCCTGTGGGACTCCAGAAGCAGCTGATGGAACCAGTGGGCGAAGCAGCAAGTGACTCTCGGGTCGCTGAGGCAAAAACTCTGGGTGGGAGGAATTTGGAGAGGACACGGAGACAGACGTCCAAATGGCTTGGAGGCGATTCTGGTCCACCATCCGGCGTCTCAGGAGTGGGAAGCAGTGCAGAACCAACACTGTTTATAGTGGAGATGTTGGGCTGCTGACCTCGACTCGGGACGTTGTGGGTCGGTGGGCGGAAAACTTCAAAGACCTCCTCAATCCCACCAACATGCCTTCTGTTGAGGAAGCTGAGCCTGTGGACTCTGGGTTGGGCTCTCCAATCTCTGG
>CAEGAF010055310.1:0-31119 GCA_903067075.1 Micropoecilia bifurca | reverse complement strand
CCCCCCCCCCCCCCCCCCCCCCCCCCCCCCCCCCCCCCCCCCCCCCCCCCCCCCCCCCCCCCCCCCCCCCCCCGAGTCAATCAAGGGTTTGCCCCACGCTGAATGTGACAGGCAGCCAATCGGAAAGCACGGATTCTCCACCAGCTTTCTGAGGGGAAATTACCAAGGGGAATCCCAAACAGCTGAAACCCCAACGCTTAGCCTGGTGGCAGGAGTAGCAAAGCATGGGCCGCCATGCTTATTATACACTGGGGGAAACCCTGAATACCTGTGGAATCCTTGTAAATCTCCAGTTGTTCAACTTTTTATCTGTGACAGTGTGAGAAAAAAAAAACGCCAGCTGCCCACTTCTGACAGTTAGCTCAACTTCAGTGCAGTTATTTTGGTTTTATCTGGGTCTTTTCAGGCAATTTCATGAAGATATTATTACCTCGGGATTTTGATTTTTTTTTTTTATTGTAACAGGATGTTAAATAATGAACCAAAGACACAGAGGAAGCCAGTATCAGATGTAAAGTCCATGTAGGATTGTCTGCTGCAGCTGATGTCTTAAAGTAAATCCAGTGGAGATCAAGAAATGTAACAATAAGGCTCCATAATTTAGGTCACCATTCCCTCTAACCTACCAAAAGCTTTGAGGGGCTCCACAAGCTTGATGGTGAACATTTTCCCCTTAGGAAGCTCCTTCAGCATTTTGGCAACTTCGTAGTGTCGACAGCCAATGAGACGGTGGCCGTTAATGGACTCGATCATGTCGCCGACGTTGATGACCTGGATCTGATGGATGATGCTCCCCTCCCGGATCCTCTGCAAAGCAACCAAAAAGTTAAAACATTTCAGGTAAAAACAATCCAGCTCACAACATTTTGTCAATACTGTTGCGAATATTTACACACAACAATCCAGTGGGGGGCAGAGGGGGGAGTTGTTGTGGCCCTTCTCTGTGGATTTTTGAAAACTTTCCTCACCTTGATGAAAGCATAACCTGCTCCGTTGTCGGTGATCGTCAATCCCAAAGCGTCTTCTCCTTTGAAGATTTCTATTTCCTTCTTCTGGCCTTTAATGTGGGCAAAAATGAAGTCCTCCAGCCCAATCTGCCCCCCTAAAAGTTTATCCATGTCCACCTTATGAGTGTTCAGCGTGCAAAACATAACCTGTGGAGAGAAACGGTCGCATTTAATCTTCATCCCAATCAAAACGTCTTGTTTTCTTTTTAAGTCTGACTGACCTCAGATGCTGGGATGCCAAACGCCTCTCCGATTTTGGCATAGAGCTCTCGCACGTTGCTAAAGCCCTCAATGCGGCCCGTGGGGCTGCCGTGAGCCAGCTGGGTGTGGAAAATCAGCCGGGGTCTCATGTTGTTTGGTGGGGGGGGGAGGCCGTCGGACCCTGCGGCCTCCCCGGCGACTCCGCCGTCCAAGCCCTCCATACCCGGCACGTTGAGGCCACCGCGGATGGGCTCCGCTTCCTCATTCTCCACCAGGGGGGACGCCTTCTTCCTTCTTCCCAGACCCAGAGGCATTGTGTGGACGCCGCTCTAGGAAGTTACCCCCACGATCCAGACCAGCATAAACCTGGGGTGCTGACTCAGCAGCAGGATGGAGTCAGTGTTGACGTCAGAGCCCTCCAGACCAGTTTGGAAGCTGTTGTCGGCCAGAAACTGAATGAATGTGGGAAGCCACACACACATCAGAGCAGCTCACATAGCTGGATCTGTGATCAGCTGGACAAGAGAGACAAAAACTCCAGTTATTAACATGCATCAAACAGAGCCAAGGAGAAACACTGGGCACAATGGAAAAGCTTTTGTCATGAGCTGCCTCACAAATAGGCGGCAAGCTCGGTGTTAAATCTAAAGAAATGCGCTACATACACTGAAGTTACTTCTCATCTGACACCAGCCTGGACAATCAAGGCATGAGACGAGGCTAACGCTAGCTGCTAGCTGGCGTCCAGTTAAAGCAAAACAAACACTTGACAGGTACCCAGCTACAGAGCCAACACCAAAATAACGCTAATTAAACAGGTTGCCTGTGGCTCCTTGTCGCCATATGGTTACTAAGAAGTGTTGAGGTTAATTAGCACGATCCGTAAACATGAGCCGAGAAGCGAAAACATGGCAGGGCTCGACTTTTAGCTCTTCCTGTTAGCTGAGCAGCCCCCTAACCGCCCCCCCATCCACTCATAATATTCATAAAATAACCTTATTCTATTGAAGTTCGCTCTTCACGCCTCTCCGCTTCTAGCTGCGACGTTTAATTATCCAAATGAGACTGGTAGGAAATTACAGCGTGTGAGTTAGAAGCGGTGTGTTGTTGTAGAATTAGCTTTGAGCCAGCCAAGCTGGGTGGAACAATGACGCCTTCATGTAACCTCGTAAAAAACAACTCCTCCCCCCCAAGACCGAGTGAATAATCTAGAATGTGAACAGATGGGGGTAGAGGGGGAAATAAAATTAATTCTTATTTTTCATGGTCATTAAATGAGAGGACGGTGGCAGATATGTGAATAAATTAACGCTAAATAAGAAAATAATGAGGTTTATATAGTAGTGTTTACGAATTCTGATTATTTCTACAGTCTGGTTTTTAAATACGCATCCTGTTACTTTTCTCCTTTATGTAATTCTTTTCTGCCCTCTAGTGGTGGATTATTTTAATTGCCACGAGTCAGATTACCACCTACCGACACATCTGCCGTAGTTCAGCTAAATAAAACTCATTTAAAGCCGCAATATACAGTAACTTTAAAAAAAAAAGGACAGATTATAAATTTTGATAATCTGTCTAATCTATCTACCCCTGAACATTTATTGATATATTTTTTAAAGAAGTACAATTGTATTACAATTTTTAGGTTTAAATTTCAGAAATATTGTATTAAACACACACCGTTTCTAATCTACTGATAAAATATCTACATCTAATAAACGTCGGTTAGTTTTAGTATCATTCTGCAGTGTCTTAACATGTCTGTCTCAAATATAGATTTTTTTTAGTCTTGTGCAGCATTCAGATTTCAAGAGACTTTGTAAAGCATTTCTCAAATTTCTGCACTTATATTTAAGCTTCAGCTTCAGTTAATAGCATAAAAAAATAAAAAATTTTGGTAAACAGCCCTTAGGTTTTCTGCCAATATTTGCTATTTAGAAAGAACTTTAAACAAATCACTATTTCCTGAAACATTCTGCTCCATAGTTATCATACAAGAAAATAAAACAGTGAAAGGTGTGCTTTACAGTTTCTTTAATGTCAAATCAAAAAGGATAAAAAAAAATATCCTATGATAAAATCATTCTTGTTACAAATAAAATGATTTTGAACCCGCAGCCACAGACCGTAAAGCACAAACAACACATGGACGCTCTATGGTTTCCCCCTAAAGGAGGAACAAAGTAAACAGGCTTTTTGCATACAAAAAACATCACAGATGACACATCTCCAAGTTTAAACCACCCGTCTGTGTCTGAAACCTAAAGCTCCAAGAAAAGCAGGGGGAAAAAAGCAGCACTGACATATTTCCAGACTTTGTAACCTCAAGTCAATTCCCTCCCCCCCCCACCACTCAAGCATCAAACTATCTCCCAGTGATCAGTCTGAGCCGTGGAACTAGTCATTTCCAGGAAGCGAACAGCTTGGAATCAAAACGCAGGTTAGTGTAGAGTAGAAATTAAACAAAAGTAATGATGCCAAAGTTTCTTTCCGCCTGGCAAAAGCAAAATCATGTACTAAATATGTGATTTTGGTAGAAAATAAAAGATTTTACGTAATCATCAATCAGGTAAGACAGCAGGATTCACACCTTTAGACGCACATATTTAATTACAGAGTCGGCTGTTTGGCACAAAACAAACAACGTACATGAGGAGCAAAGTAACTTCTTTAACGATCAGGCTCACCGATATGATAAAGATATTTTTTTTCTTCCCCTAAATTTTCACCCCACGCACAAAAGGACTTGTTGCTCCCCACCGTGTCGCACGGCTCAGCAGTCTGGAATCAACTGGGATCGCTTGCATGCATTGTAACTCCAAACACACGACTCACATTTTAAGCCTTCAAAAGGCTTTCGGTGGATCTTTTCTTCTCTTTTCCAGTTCAACAAGATCACAATCGAGTCGTCGTGGAATTTTTTTCCCCACGACATAAAATAGGAAATATGCGTTTTTAGTCAGAGTCGTTCCTGTTGGCGTACAGCTGCGCTCAGGCCTGCATCGACGCCCCTGAGGTTTCGGGTAAGTAGCTGATTGTGCATCACTTCAAAACGTCCGCTGTGAAGCAAAAATCAGCCGTGCAAACTTTTTAAAAGACGTTTAATTTTTCTTCCTTCACATCAAACTAGACTTGGTTCTGAAACCCCAACGGGAATAAAACCCGATTCCTGAATCGTTTAGGCCGAAACCCGACGCTGAAAGCCGTCACGACTGGAAATATCGGCTCGCTGTTCGAAGTGTCGACGGAGACGCTTTGGTCACATGGGCAGGATCTGCTCTAGTGCGTCCCGCGTGTTTTCGCCCAGCTTCTCGGGAAATTTAACGGAGAAGTCCAAGATCATGTCGCCTCGTTTGTCGGGACACTTGGACAGAGGAAGCCCTTCTCCCGTGATGCGCTTCTTCGTCCCGGGCTTCACCACGTCCCTGGACTGAACGGTGATGGTGCGGCCGTCCAGAGTGGGCGCCTTGACCGTGCATCCGCACAACGCCTGGAGGCAAAACGCAGGGGACAAATAATAAGAACTCATGATCACTTTCCGAACTTTCATCAGTAAAATCAAAGGAAATACACCAGATCGTTTACCTCTCTGAGGGAGATTTTTGCAGGATAAACTATATCTGACCCGTCTCTCCTGAACACAGGGTGGGGTTTGTCCCTGACCACAAAAACCACGTCGGCAGGAATGTTGGTGGGAGTCTCGTCGCCCTCCTTGGGGAAGGTGATTTTCGTCCCCTCTTTCCACCCGCGCTTGATATTGACCGTCAGAATCTTGTCCTCTTTGCGCACGGTGCAGCCGTCGGGGTTCACTCGCTTGCGAGAAATCTTCATCTTCTTGGTGCAGCCGGTGAAAACCTCCTCCAGGCTCACGTTGAGCTCGTGCACCACGGGCGGGTCCTGCCTCTTCCCCTGCGGCCTGCGCAGGCCGCCGGGCTGCGTTTTGAAGGACCTGTGGGAGCCGCCCATCCCTCCCATGCCAAACGGGGAGAAAGGGTCGTCGACGTCGACGGGCGACGAGAAGAAGTGATCGAAGGGGCTGCGCCCGCCGAAGAACTCCGCGAATATGGCGTGGGGGTCTCCATTGAAGGTGTAGTTGAAGGTGGGGCCGCAGTGTCCTCTGCCGCCTCCTGGACCCTTCAGTCCTGTTCAGGAGGAAGGAGACAAAGATCTGGTTTAAGCTTTTGCACGTTGGCATCAATGGGAAGAAGAAATGACCAAAAATGAATCAGTAAGATCGGAATGATTCAAAAATCTTCACTTGATTTCTTTAAAATTTTGACAAAGAAACTGTCAAGGAAATATAATCGATTTTAGATTCGAAAGCAGCATTTAAATAACTCAGATGCAGCTTCTTGGCACAAAAAGTATAGTTTTGCCAGAGCCTGAGCAAAGTTTCATGAGGCCTTGGGTAGAATTTAAGTCCCCACAGCATCACTGTCCTACTCAAATGACATCAACTTAATTCAACAATGTCAAAACACCAGAAGCTCTTTTTTCACAGCTGTTTATGTCAACAGAGCTTTTAGGACAAGCCACAGAAGAAACAGCGCCCTCTGGTGTCTCCATAGCGGAGGGTTACATAATCCTGGGCCCTAAAGTCGCTTGTACCTCGGACCAGCTCCGGTTCCAGCCCACAAATCCATTCAAACATGTGTCTATGCCACAAAAACTAAAACTCAACATTAACATACAAATCTTTGCGTTTTCTACTTGCTAATCCAGAACTGTAACGTGAGACAGCAGAGTGGGAGAAGAAGACAGAGCCTTCGGTTTCCAGCAGGTTCTCCAGCTGCATCCATTGTCCACAGACCTTTACATAGAGTGACAGCTGGTGCAGAAAGCGGCAGGAAACATCGCTCTATTGCAAATTGTGCACCGATTGCAATTATGCATTAACTACCCGAGGACGAAATGATGCTAGCATCAGGGTAAAAGCGGTGAAAACTAGAAAGCAGCATGCAACTCGTGTGAGAGAGTTCAGGTACCTTCTTCTCCTAAACGATCGTAAATGTCTCTTTTCTTCGCGTCACTGAGGACATCATAAGCTTCGGCGACCTCCTTGAATTTGTCTTCGGCTCCCGGCGTCTTGTTTTTGTCCGGATGGAAGCGCAGAGCCTGTTTTCTGTACGCCTTTTTGACCTCGTCGTCGGACGCACCTCTGGCTATTCCCAGCACATTGTAATAATCTTTACCCATCACACTGAACGGTCAAGCTCCAGTTTCTCCCCCCCCTCCACCACCCCGGTTATGAAAGCACAGCCAGCGGGGACATCCAGGTGGTCATGTGTGCGGCGGCTCGACTGGCTTTGCCCACGCCGCAGCTGGTGTCACCTCCGGCGGACAAAAAACTGTCAGCGTGGCCGTGAGAGTCCGGGGGAAACTTTCGGTTTTGCGTGGAAAAAGCCGACGAAAACGGGTTCCGCTTATTTATCTTGATTTTTTTAAAATGGAAAAAAAAAAAGTAAAGAACAAAGTGTACTTAGAGATGAGATGCCGCTGTGCTGAAGAGAAGCCGGGCATAGAAACTTCTGGAAAAAGCTGACGAATGTAGGTCGAGAGGATTCCCTCCACACAACTTCCGGTTTCACCTGACATAAATAAAAAGGTGCGTCGGTCGACTTCGCTGTTTTTAAACTGAACCAGGCAACCAGCCGAACTCTCATGAATAAAACTGGTGTGTTATGATTTGAAATTTAATAATGACCTATTGTTTAATCCTTGTTGTAAATTCAGAACGTTATTTGTTGCGTCTGCTGAAGAGGAGGGGTTCCGCTTTTGTGCCTTTCAAAATAAATCAATCCTGTTTAGAAAAATGTTCCTCAAGCGCAAAAATTGTAACTTATGGGATATCTTTTCCAAGAAATATCCAAGAAATTTTCACTAAAATTATATTTTTACAGTATATCTGTATCAAAATGTTTCCTGGAGGTTTTTGTTTTTTTTCAAATCCTCAAAAAAAAAAAAGAAACCTGAGTAAATAGAAAATGCATAGTGCGGTTTTCTAATCAAGAATATTTTTTTACTGGAGGAAATCTATCCCTGACCCTGGTACCTGTCCCTTGTTAAATCATTATTTGACAGTGATAACAACAATTTTTTGTTGTTGTTGCACACAGTTTTGCGAAGCATAGAAAACAATCCATCCATCCATCCATCCATCCATCCATCCATCCATCCATCCATCCATCCATCCATCCATTTTCTGCCGCTTATGCGGAGTCGGGTCGCGGGGGCAGCAGCTTCAGAAGGGAGGCCCAGACCTCCCTCTCCCCAGCCACTTCTTCCAGCTCCTCCAGAGGAACCCCAAGGCGTTCCCAGGCCAGCCGAGAGACATAGTCCCTCCAGCGTGTCCTGGGTCTTCCCCAGGGTCTCCTCCCGGTGGGACGCACCCTTAACACCTCACCAGGGGCCCACCTCAACTGGCTCCTCTCGACGTGGAGGAGCAGCAGCTCTACTCTGAGTCCCTCCCTGACGACCGAGCTTCTCACCTTATCTCTAAGGGCAGATTCAAGAGCAGATCAAGGAATCGTCAAGGATATCACAAAAGAACCCAGAACAGCATCTACAGCACGACAGCCGTCACTTGCCTCAGTCAAGATGTTCATAATGCAACAATAAAAACAATATAGGAAAAAAAATATGGCATCCATGAAAAAGTTCCAAAGCAAGAACTACTGTTATCCAAGAAGAACACTATCTGTTCTTGCATCTTAGCCTACCATCTATCCAATAACCTTTGGGAACGTTGATACCAAACTGTAACGTTTTAGAGGGTGAATATCTTGTTACATTTGACATAAAACATTCAGAAACAAATACCCTCATGCCAACAGTCAAACACGGTAGTGATAGTACAATGGTTGTGAGACTGCTTTGTTTCTTAAGGTCTTCTAAATGAATTCTGCACACTACAAGAAAATCCTGAAGGAGAGAGTCAGGCGATCAGTTTGTGACGACACCAGCCAGTCTACTTCTGAATACCTCTAATGCTGACGGTGTTGGAGTGGCCTAGACAAATACCGCAGAGAGCCTGAATCACGCCCTGAAACAGGCTATTCATGCTCAGACATCTTTTCACGTGTCAAAAAATAAAACAACTTTGTGAAGAACAATGGACCAAAATTCCTCCACAACAATGTTAAATGTCAATTCTTAGTTTTAGTGTTTAGTGGGCAGTTTCTTTTTTATTTGTTTGTGTTCGTAGGTTTAGGTTGATTTGGATAGCTTTCCCCTTTATCATTTCATATCAACCTATGTTTTCACTTGCTTAGGTTATCCAGATGATATGAAACATTTAAGTGTGACAAAAATAGAAGAATAAAAGAGCAAACAAAATTTAGACAAAACGGAAGGAGCTGAAACTAAGTAAAGAGAGAAAAAAAAACTAATACCTTTTCATAGAATTCAAGAGGTGAGAGTACCTGTCAGTGCTGCCAACCAAATGCATTTGATGGATTGAATACTAGGAAGTGTGACCACCTCAAACGGGAGAGTTGGCAGCTTGACCGTCCTGACTGACCATCCAGCTGAGGTACGTGTTGCCACAATGCCAAGAACGTACGTAAGCAATGACCTTACTGAAGCAATTGTTGCTGCCCGTCAATCTGGGAACCGTTGTCAGGCACTTTCCAAACAGTCAGGGATATTCTACAGTGATCATCCACAAGCTGAAAATATTTGAGACAGATGTTTGTCTTTCCTGGCATAGATGGCATAGATGCTTCAGAAAAAACGCAATATGCCTCAGCATGATAAATGTAACTACAGACTAACTGAGAATGGATAGGTTTGGAAATTTCTCATTATATACAGTTTTATGTAATTTAGTCAAGTACATACTAACATTGCAACTTTTATGGAAGTTTAATAGTCAACACAGTGACATGCAGGGGAAAAAACCCTCAAACTTCGGCTCTGTTTTCAAGGTGTGAATGTCGTAGCACAATAAAGTACTTTTGATGAGATCCTTGTCAACCTTGTTAAAATTTAACAGTACAATATGTGTGGCTTGTGGTTCTTTTTGTAGGTTCATACTGTACACAACAATGAGCTCACTGTTGGCAAGTTCATACAAGAGCTTCTGGTGAGACACGTGTGGCTGAGTCAAATGTCTGAATTACTTCCTCCGTCTGCAGTCACGTTCTCCAGTCCTGCTAATGACCACATAGTTTGATTCAGGTGTGTTGAAGCAGAGATACATCTAAAATTTACAGTCTTACACCTCCGACCTCATACTACCTTACATTATATTGCATCACCATGACCTCTTCCCTTTAAAGTTTTTTTAAGCTGGAGAAATAACAAAATATCTTGATTTTTAAAGAGGCTGTATTATGTATTTCTCAGGAGCACAAGGTTACCTTCAGGTGTTATAAAAATGCTGACTTATCATAAAGAAAGTTGACTTTGCATTTTGATTCCTTGAAATTGGGCATGTCTCGCCACCATCAGTACTTCATCACAACAATGCTTTCAACACTGTATTTATGAGTTTCAGACTTAGAAATACTTCTCACCAGACGCATAGTTCCACCAGGTGTTTGCTAACTGCTGCTACTGCTAGTCTGGAGGAGCTGAGTGGGGTGGTGGCCACAGGAGAGTCAATGATTCCTTAAAGGTGTGTAAAAGAATCAAAGTGGTGGGTGTTTGATAAGGAAATAACATTATAAAATGATATAAAGCCCTGAAAAGTCTATTTTACATAATACCACCCATTTAAAAACCTTAAAGCTCGTTACCCAACTGCACTCAGTTAATGGTCAATTTAAGATTTATTTTTAAATAGGACACTGAAAACTGCTTTTATTTAGCTTTTTGTTCCAGAAAGTGTTCAAGTTTCCTTTTAATTTAAAAACAACATATAACTCAAACTTATTTGCTTGAGTACAGAAATCAAGAATAAAGAAAAAACAAGAAAACCCCTTTAGTTAGCAATCTGCATTTTCAACTTTCTTTTACCAAGTCCACAAAACTGTATCATATTCACCCAGTCTCCAGATTTCTTGCTCCTTTTAGTCTTTGCCGATCACTAAGCATGACACAGTAAGGTTTCTAATCAGAGACTCAGCGATGCTGTTGTTTACTGCCTGGTTGTTCGGCTCGAGCCTGTTATAAATAGAGAGTAGAATACAGATATGCAGCTGGCCGTGTGAGCTGATGCGCTGACCCTGTGTGATGAAAGGTATCTCTGATCTCCTCCCAATCAGCATTTTCTCCACTCTCCTCCCACCACAAAGCTTTCAGAGATGATTTAACACAGAGCTCCAGAGATGAACATGTTGTCTTTGTTCCAGGGTTTCAGGAGGAGAGATTGCCAGCTCCATGGGTGGTCTCAGAGGTGGGGGAGAGGGGGGGGTCACCATGTGTTGGCAGATGGAGATTTTTTTCAACCAAGCGTGCAGCAAAAACGGACAGGATATATGTTTTACAAATCCAACGAGGGCGTATTGGCATGTGTCACTGAGTGGAGCTTCATGCGGCTTCCTGAGGTTACCAAGCCGGTGCTGAGCGAATCGGGCGACTTATATTTAGCCTTGCAAGTGGTGCGCTATGGATTATGTCTTGGAGCTCTCCAGTTTCGTCTTCGGCGCGTTTTGTTTCATGCAAGGACTGTGGATGTCCATGAGGCTGGTCTGTCTCATAGTCTCAAACAAGCTCTTCCTTTTCCATTTAAACTCCATCTCCTTTCTGAACTCTTGAAGAGGCTTTTTTTTTTGTCTTTTCTGTACTGAGACAGTTTCAGTTTGGATCCTAAGATTTTGCAAGACAAACTGTAGCCTGGGAACTTTTACTGTTTAGCGTAACTGGGACGTCACAGTTTTCTTCACTGTATTTTTGAAGTTTTGGCTCAAACATCGTCGTATCATGGATATTCTAGCCTTAGAAGCAAAAAGCCAAAATGGAGCAGAAGCTGAGAAGAAGCCTACGCCCAAGCCAAAGCCAAAAGCGCCCAAGAAGGCTAAAAGGATTGTTTACTTTGAGGTGGAGATCTTGGACTGTAAGACTAAAGAGAAGCTGCTGTTGCTGGACAAGGTGAGTCTCACGTTCTGTGCTGTTAATAAGTTTATAAGATATTCTGATTCTCACCTCAGCTATAAATCTTTTCAGGTCAGATATTTTGAATTATTACCCATTAAGTGACCGTGTACTTATGAGTGTAAATAAGTTTAGGGATATTCTAATTGTCATTGCAGATATGCATCTTTACGAGTCAAATCTTTTGAATTAAAACTGAAAAGCTTTGAGCACAAGTGTCATTTTACAAATAAATCCCTAATAATCCACTCGTTACCTGACTGTGTCATTATCAGTTACGTGTCTATTGAGCAAGCGTTGCATTTAGGAGGTGAGAATTCCCTTTTCATCCCTGAAGAATGATCTATTCCAGCTACAGCACATGCCTGTGCTGCATGCCATGACGATAGACAGACATGATAAGCCGCTTGCATAAACATGCAGCGGGGTACTGATAATGAAAAAAACACCCACAGGTATAAAACAAGTGTAATTTATGTTGAATTTTAAAGGATTGCTGTGACAGTGATCTTGCATGCATGTTCTTTATCTCCACATTCTAGGTGGAGCCAACAGCCACAGTTTTGGATATTAAATCCTTGTTTCACAAATCATGTAAGTTTATCATTCACAGTGTTGGTTATCGGAAATTATGCTTATTCTAATATTTAGAATACCAAGAATGAAGCCCACACTGTGTTTCCTTTTTTATTTCTCAGATCCAAAGTGGTATCCAGCCAGACAGTCTCTGCGTTTGGATCCAAGTACATCTGCATGCTTTTCATCCTGTTCTCTCATGAATGCACAGTCACTGGCTGGAGAGGACGTGGATAATATAATGATATACAGTATTGTCTGATTATCGATTGTTTCAGAGGCCAAGTGTCTCAGGGACGAGGAAGTTCTCCAAACACTGCCTGTGGGAACCACAGCCAGCTTTTATTTCAGTGACCTGGGACCCCAGCTCACTTGGGGAACAGTAAGGCCACACAAATACACTCAATGTTTGTGACTATTTCACGGGGAAATGTTAATCATAGCCACTCTGCACTGTTAGATGACCAAAATGTTTGAACTTGTTTTTGCTCGACTGAAAGAGCTTTTTTCTTCACTTAATTTGTTTTTTTTCAGTATGCAAGATCTTCTATTTTTTCATCGTCATGTCTGCCTATTGAAGTGTTGCACGTAACTGAAAGCCAGAAACTAAAGAGAAAGATTTTCACCTCATTTTTCAAAGCGTTGAATCCGCTTCAGTAGTCCCCTAACATTCATGTGCTTTAAATATAAACCGACACCCTCAGTACCTCCTGAGCATAAATACCAGTCTGCAGTGACAGATAGAGGTGATTTGCTGTCGCTCTCGCTCCCTCCCACCCCCTGCACTGCATGTCCTCTCCAGCAGGACATATAATCTCATGGCCCCATTTCTGCCGAAGGTGTTTATCCCTCTGACCTCTCACTTGCCTTTTACTGTGCCTCATTATTCACTGTTCTTTCATCCCCCACGCCCCCACCCCCGTCTTAAACTCACCCCCTCCCCCACAGACACCTTCACAGGTGACGGTATGGGTGGAGAACCGCGACTTGCCCAAGCCGAAACCACCAGGTGCTACCGGTCAGGCAACCTGAACCGAGGCTCCTACTGGAAGGTGCTGACTCAAGAATCTGTTTTCACTGTCAGCTGAGAGGCTCCGCTTGATCGCATAGGCGTTACAAGTTGTAAGATTTGCTTTATAGGTGTATTATTTTGCATTAAATGTGACAGCTCAGAGAAAGTAGGGCAACTGCTTCTCCGCTGAGGTGCCACGGTAAAACAAGCTCCTGGCGAAGCCAAGGCCTTCGCTGGTGTCGGTTACATGTTAAGGTCTCCTTTTGGCAGATATTTTACACCGCCAGCATTCCTTTTAGATATCCGGTATTTAAAGTTTCCTGGTGACTGCGTTTGGTACAGTGCTGTGCAGGTTTACTGTAAGAGTCAATGGGAGTCAGATGGCTGTGAACGGAGGTTGAGTTTTGAATTGTTTTAACCATTTTGGTGTTAATTTGGTGGAACGTTTTTGATCAAACAAAAGGATTCAGCAATGACCTAGTTTCATGTTAGCAGTATAGTTTGATTTAAAATGTTCTTCTGTTTTAAAGAAGTCACTATGCGATAAACTCTAACGAGATTCCCATTACAGATCCTCGACTTTGACCATGTTTAACTGTGGCTTTAAGGTCTTTTTCCATTTATTTACCCTGTTGTTGCTTCAAACCTACCTGGAGGTTAATGACTGAAAAGCATGTAGCCAAAAAATATATATTCCTGTTAAAGTCACTTTAGCAAACTGCATGTTTATGTTTGTGATAGTGGGAAGAAGAGTTGTTGTTTTTTCCTGAGGTTCCTCCCAGAAATCCTGGTTTTCACCATTGATATTATCTAGTGGTTATGATTCAGACACAGTGATACCAAAATGCTACTTTGTACTGCAGTGAACTTTGAATATTCTTTTCATGTCCCTTATTGTTGCCCTCACTGTGCCTGAGAAAGGTAAATAAGCCTAATAATAATAATAATCCAGCCTAAAACCTGAAATAGGCTTTGTTTAAATAGAATGATATAAATTATTAATTAGAAGTTCCTGGAAATTATGAACAGCTTAAAAAGTCAAGTATATATAACAAAAAAATCTTCAATTAAATTTAAATATTATTAGAGGAACTACCTATTTCCTAGCAGATGTTTTTGTTTTTCCTTCTGAATAACTGGACTAAAACCTTTGTACTCTGTTATGCTCCTGCAATAAAAGTAAATATCCACACATTTTCCCCCATTTGCATCAATAAATGTAGCCAGCACTATATGCATATAATAAACTGTCTGTGATTTCTCGTTTCAGGTGTTTTTAGCCGAATGTGTTGGTCCGTTGATTCTTTACCTAATGTTTTACTTCCGCCTTCCCTTCATTTACTCTCCAAAGTATGATTTCACCAGCAGCAAGCACTGGGTCGTACAGTAAGTTTCAATTAGTTCATTTTTTCCTGTATCTTAATTTTTTGCCCAAACATGACAAGTCCCGACTCAGGTGCCAGTGTGATGTTTAGTCCTGATTTAAAAGTTTAAATCATAACCAAATGCATATGGATTTATATGTGTGTGTGTGTGTGTGTGTGTGTGTGTGTGTGTGTGTGTGTGTGTGTGTGTGTGTGTGTGTGTGTGTGTGTGTTCTGTTGCAGCTTGGCCTGCATGTGTCACTCCTTCCACTACATCAAGAGGGTTTTGGAGACTCTGTTTGTCCATCGTATCTCCCATGGGACCATGCCTCTCAGAAACATATTTAAGGTGAAGCTATTTTATGCTCAAGTGAGCATACAGCTGGACACAGACCGTTTTGCTTGTATTCTGTTTTCTCGTGACCAGAGTTACATTTCCAATTTTATGACCTATGTTGGCCTTGACATTACTTTTCTCTGCAATCTTAAAATTGCAGTTTCAGGTCACTTTTTCTGATTTCCCCCCTTAAACCCCATTAAGTGGAGATCAAATAGTTACCCAGTGAGAACTGTGAGAAAAGATTTGGTATGCATCTGGGATAATTGTTTTTTAAATTGCATGACTTGGGTCAAATTTTCTGGGTTTTCTTCCACCAGCCTTTGAATGGCTAAATATTAACAGCCCCTCCTCGAACACGCTGACGTCTTGTTTGACACAGTTGGAAAGTCAAAAGAAATCAGCCAAGATATCAAGAAGAAAATTGTGGAGAGTGAACCTGGGTTTAGGTTGTGGGCTTGGTTTTTGGAAACACATGCTGCACACGTCACTGGCCTTTATGGTATTCATGAAAAGGTCTCCTCCTCATGCCTGGAATCATTTCAAACTCAGCTCATGGTTCTGTCAATCGTTACAGGCCTGTTCACTTCAAGAGTCAAATCGATCGCATTGTATTGCTTTAAAAGCAAATTCAAAATGTCTCTGTTTTAGAGTCTCAGCTATACTCATTTATTGTATTTGGGCATATTTCATTCTCTTTATTCTTGGCTTTATGGTCTGCAATTATTGTGTTATTAAAAATGTCTTTTTACGAAATGGTCTCTATAAATAAAGCTTACTTTCTCTTCCAGAACTGTGGCTATTACTGGTGCTCTGCGGCTTGGATGGCATATTACATCAACCATCCTCTCTACACTACACCCTGTAAGAGCTGACCACTGCACTATTTGTTTTTCCACATCAAGCAGAGTTGATGGCTTTGATAGTTTCTCTTTAAAACATTTCTAGATTACGGGCAGCAGCAGGTGAACGCTGGGCTTTACATTTTCCTGGTAAGTTTTGGTTTTGATATCCTGCAAATGTTAAATCAGTTGAACTGGAGCTTTATTTTATTCTCATCATATGATTTCTGTACGACTAAAGTTCTGTCAAGTAGGAAATTTTTCAATCCACATCGCACTGCGTAACCTTAAAGCCCAAGGTAATATTCATAAATACCCCTTTCTTTATTCTGCTTATTTTTGTTTTTTTCCCAAACTAATCAGAAATGTTCTCATTATCTCAGGCTCAAAAGTCAAGAAAATACCTTATCCAACAAAAAATCCCTTCACGTGGATTTTTTGGCTAGTCTCTTGTCCCAACTACACATATGAGGTAAGGAGCTGCGTTTATCAATATTTTGATGTTGTTGCTTTACAAAATGTGCTTTATTTGAGAGGATTTACATTGAGTGAAAAATTATTTTTACGTAGTTGAATGTTAAATATTTGGGGAACAATTTTAAGAACAATTTATCTCACAACAAGTACACTAAAATGAAATAGATAGCAAATTTTAACACGAAAGGGATTGAGATGTTTCTCTGTGCGAACAATATGTGCTATTGCTGCCACCTACTGGTAAAACCCACAATATGCTCTGTTAGTACTAACCATCAGTGTGTGTGTAAACCTCTCACTCGCAGCTGGGATCCTGGATTGGCTTCACGGTGATGACCCAGTGTGTGCCCGTGGCGTTCTTCACCATCGTGGCCTTCGTCCAGATGGCCGTGTGGGCTAAAGGCAAACATCGCAGCTACCTAAAGGAGTTTAGAGATTATCCCACCCTCCGCTCATCCATACTGCCCTTCATCCTGTAATAGAGTCTGGCGAGGAGAACCGTCATTCCTGCGCACATCCATGAGGTTAGGGGTGTACAGGTGCATCTCCATAAACTAGAATACCACAAAAGAGCTCATGTGTTTCAGAAATCCAATCCAAACACTCGAATGTTGATTAGTGCAGCTCTGACTGTGGACTTGAGAAAACAGCGGACCAACATCAGCAGATGACACGGCTCTCCAAATCATCACTTAGTGTGAAAACATCACATTGGACCTCAAGTGGCTCAGGAGTGGCTTAACACAACGAATTCAACAGCTGCAGCTCACGTCCATGAGACGTCTGTGTGTGGCGCCGACTCCAGCTGCAGTAAATCTCCCCCATGGCCTTAAACAGTCAAAAAGAAGAGAAAGGTTAATCAAAAATGCCACTGTCATTGTTGCTTGTGCACAATTTCCCACCACACTTTTTCCTTTCACTCAACTTTCCCACTATATGCATCAATCCATTGTATTTTAATTTGCTTAGGCAGTGAAGTTTGGGTTTTCATGCAGTATGAGTCAAAGTAAGGAATTGAGATACATTTGTCTGTGACAGCTCATATATGAACTTTAGTTTTAATTTTTGAACACATTAAGCGAACTAAGCTTTTTAGTAGTGTTCTAATTTAAGGAGATGCACTGTAAATGTGTATTGGTCATTTTTTCCCCCCTCTGGCTGTTGGACTTTTATGGGCAAATAAAGGCAGCAAATTGCAGTAAAGTCTTACTATAAAGTGTGTAATTTAGTGAAATGTGTCATTTTGTATTTTGCTACTTTAAAGTTTTAAGATGCCCATTACAAATTGCTCCAAATATATTTCTGTTTAGAGAAAGAGATGTGTGGAAAACTGAGTGACCCCTTCTTGATTTTTAATTTTGAATGTACATGTATGTACATGAATGTACATAATACTGTATAAATAAATTTAAAAGATTTGACACCTACCCTTAAGGTGGGAAATGAAGTGACTCATTTTGTTAGTTTAACCGATGGCAGCCTGGAGCTGCTAACGCAACTAAATGTTAGACTGATACGTCCCTGATGCAAAAAGAGCAGAAATTTGTTCATGCAAAATGTTTGTTTTCAAAGTTTGGAGCATTTCCCTAATAATGCAATGAAACTGCTTTTCCCCCCCAGAGAGGTTCTAAGTAAATAAACAAACCAAAAATCAACCAACTGAGAGAATTGAGCTTTATTTTCCAACTCTGGAAGAATTGTTTCATATTACAGATAAAGAGGGGCGGGGATACACTTGAGATGAAGACTACATAATATGGAATGTTACACAGTTCAACTGGGCATAAAAACAAAACGCCAGGACAGACCAATTGTAAACAAAACAACATAAAATATTGCATTTCTTAAAGTTATCCGTAAACAGTCGCTTAGCAGCTCTGTTGAATCTCAAACTACACAACCAGCAAGAGCAGCGGTTCTTGCAACATTATTACTTTTGCTTGAATGTAAGAGCACATTATATTGGGCTGCATATTTTATGGTCACTTAACACCTGGGATTATTTTCCCCCCTCTCCCCAAAGTCAATCTGTATCGATAGACCACAATCATTTATAACTAAGACTGAACAGATAGTAAAAACACATTAAGGGTTATATCTCAGTGTGGCAGAGACAGAGGCAATAATCCACTGCAGCAGCTACCGGTGGAATGGGAAGTCAGGAATGAGACTAACTTTTAACGCAGACACATGGACTTTGACGCTTAGTTCTCATCACGTAGCGACAGCTGGTGTGCTGAATGTTCTTTGTGACCTTCGGTTTTAAATCGTACAGAAAGTTGATGGGAAGACGCCCCGACCTGTGGCCACAACTCAGCCATGTCCGCCTGGTGTCCAGCTCTGTTTACCGTCTGCTACCCAAAAAGTCTCGTTCTAGCAGAAAGGTCAGCGCTGCTCCGCTTGAAACAGATTTTGTCTGCAGCTGTCTTTTTGTCTCCAAAGGGGCCACAGGGGTGAAATGAAAACCGTTTGAAAAACCAAAGACCACAATGAGAGGTAGGATGACTGTCTTTCAGTTTCTGGTCGTTCTCACAGTGAAGCCGAATTCCACCGCAGCCTGTCCCACTCCACGCACCTTCTACTTAGATACATGAAGGCGGGCAGTAGGGTCCAGATGGTAGCTGGGACTGCATGCATGGTTTAGTTCGTACAGCATCGTCCCTTCAGATGTCGTCGCATTCCAGGAAGTGGGTCCTCTGCAGCACTTTGACGTGGCGCTCGTAGATTTTGAGGGCCGGGCCCAGTCGGATGGACAGGCCCGTCAGGACGTCGCTGCGCTGCATCAGGAGGAGAGACTTCCCGTCGATTTCCTGTTGAGGGAAAACCGAGACGCGTGAAAAAATATTCCACTTCAGTGTTACCGGATGATGGGAGGGAAGTTACGGTCTTTTTGCGCCCTGAACTGAACCGACCTGTGTTCGGAAAGCGACGGCCTGCTCTGGAAAGCCCGCCGCTGAAAAGTAACTGGCCACATCTGCCACAGTCCACTGCAACAAGTTCTGGTTCATCTTCTCCAGTTTCACCGAGCTGCAGGAAGACGGGACACAAACAACTTCAACATTAATCACTCAAAACTTCACTTTAAGTAGCTTTTTCAAGCTTTCCTTATGGTAGTTTGTTTTTATTCATAATCAGGTGGTCTAAAAATAAAGTCTTCAAGGGCTTGTTTCTCATTAACACAAATCTGTGAGGTGATGTCAGTGGGCGTAACAATGCCTCATTGAAAGACACATTAACACATGAAAGAGGATGTTTACAGAACTGCGTCTCCATTAGAGGGAAACCGGCTTTACATCTTGAGGCAGTCACCCATTACCCATCAACTCTGGATAAGCCTGAGTCTTCAAGGTCTTCAGGTGGTAACTGAAACGCCACAATGTTGAAGGTGAAAGCTTTAAACCCAGAGCTCTGTGTGTTAGTTCAAGAAAAATGTGACTTTGTTCGATTCTAAATAGCGCAGCACGAGGATTCGTTCTTCTTAAACTATCCCCACATGTCACAATGCAGCCACAAACTTCAACGCTAATAATCACGTGTGTTGGAAAAATAGCAACTTCTTCGAACACTGCTGTTCCCATGGCGGTGGCAGCATCATGCTGTCGAGATGGTCAGATGAATGAGATAAATACAAGGCAATCATAGAGGAAAACCTGGTAAATTCTGCAAAAAAAACATAGGCCCACAACAGTGACTGACACATTGAGGTGAAATCGTAGTCATGTGCTGGAATGGCTCAGTCAAAGTCCATACATAAATCTAACAGAGAACAACAGGGAGACTTGGGGGGGCGGGAGGGAGAGATATTTTCTATCTAATCTGATTGAGCTGCAGGCTATTTCGCAAACAAGAGAAAGACACATTTTCTCTCTCTAGATGTGCAAATCTGGTAGACACACCCTAGAAGACTTTCAGCTGTAATTGCAGGGAAAGGAAGTTTTACAAAGCACCGACTCGGGGCGCTGCATAAGAATACATACCACGCTTGTGGTTGATACTAGTGACAAATGTTAAAGATACATCTTTTTTTTTCCTGTTTGTTGGTTCGTCATGAAAACCCGTTAATGTTCTGGTTGTGACAATGTGGAAAAAAACCTCAAGGAGAATGAATACCTTTGGTACAGCTGAAACCTGTTCCATGTTTGAGAAACTTATTTTTTTGGAAATGTAAGTTTATCAGTTAAATGCCAGAAGATAAAATACTGCAACACAAAGGTCTTTGCATATTCTGGAATTTATATTTCCTACTTCTTAAAAGGTGGGAAATACTAAAATTAAAGATTTTGTTGGAAGTTAGCTTATCATGAGTGATCTATAGATTTAGAGTAGCAGCAGGATACTCACACTTCATCAACTGTACCACCATTGATGAGAGCGCCGTCAGCTGCCGTGTAGGGCAGCTCCAGCTTCTTAAGAGTACCTGTAAACAAAAACAAGCTTCATTATTCTATGAAACTGGAACTTGTTCGCTATTCTTTTTACTTATATATGTGCCAGTTTGGGCCCTGCGACAGACTGGCGACCCGTCCAGCGTGACCCAGCCCCTCGCCCGGAACGTTAGCTGGAGATCGGCACCAGCTACCCTCATGACCCCACTGAGGGACAAGGGTGTAAAGAAAATGGATGGATGTCCCAGTTTGGTCATCTGAAGACAAATCACTTCTGTTTGATATGAATATTTTCCAGAACAAATCTATTCTACAATATGTAATGATATTCATTTGTGAGATGAAACGTTAACTAGAAAAGATGTTTTTCTTTTTTTTTTTTTTCCCCCTTGCATCTAGTTTTCCGTACAGAAGCCTCTGCTGTCATGGTATGATGTGTTTTTCTATTAGAGATGGTTCACGGTTCAGTACAGAGAGGCTTGGTGAATGATGCAGCTCCTAACAGGGCCTGTCTGTTTGAACAACACCAATGATGGGCTCCATGCTGCTTGGCATGCATGAAACACATGACAGGGATCCATAAGCATCTTTCAGCGGGACTATATGTTAACAGAAGCGTTAACAAATAGAGGCGTGTTGTCTGTGGTGGTAGAATTGACCAGGTGTCCATTTCTAATACGTCGTTTGTCCATATATGTACCAATAAAAACTAGTAAGAAAACTCACTTCACGGGTTTTAAACGATTAAAGAGAATTTCCTTTACCAAAAACTGTAAGCTGTGGGGAAACATGCAGCATGTCAGTAGCAAATAAGAGAAAAATAACTTGGTCTAAACAAAGACCACCATCTGGATGGAAAGTAGCAGGACAAGCTTCCAAAGAACTCAAAAAATTTTGAGCAAGCCTTCAGGCAAACAAAAACCAAATGACAACCAGAGACAGATTTTAAACACAGACTTTTGTCAAAATTGACATTTTATTATAAAATCACTTTCCAAGTTAGTGAGCAGTACAGAGAAAAAAATCTTTTATTTTTAAGAAAATGAAACAAAAGATTAACTGGTAAACTAACACTGACCGTTTTCAGGGGGCGGAGACACCCCCTGAAAAATAACTTGGTCTAAACAAAGACCACCATCTGGATGGAAAGTAGCAGGACAAGCTTCCAAAGAACTCAAAAAATTTTGAGCAAGCCTTCAGGCAAACAAAAACCAAATGACAACCAGAGACAGATTTTAAACACAGACTTTTGTCAAAATTGACATTTTATTATAAAATCACTTTCCAAGTTAGTGAGCAGTACAGAGAAAAAAATCTCTTATTTTTAAGAAAATGAAACAAAAGATTAACTGGTAAACTAACACTGACCGTTTTCAGGGGGCGGAGACACCGTCTGTAATCTTCCATCAGAGACATTCCTGACTTCATCCTGTTGGCCGAAATGAACAAATTCAAAATGAAAACGTCAAGTAAAACCCCAGCTGGAAGAATGCGGATGCTGTCTGACACAACAAGCGGATGCTGTCTGTCCGGTTACCGGGCGCGCTGCAGAGTCGGGTACCAGCTGGTCAGACGAGAGGCTGCTGCTGTCCTCCCTGCTTTCTGCTTCTTTCTTTCCGTTGGTCAAAGCGCTGGGGATTGTCGCTCCAGAGAGGTCCGCTGGCTTCAGCTCTACTGCAAACACAGGGTTAGAAAGCAGCTCTTCACCCATCCAACACAATCCTGCAAGGAACCAACTTTACCCTAAAGATTCCCTGTAGCATAGAGCAATACTGCTAAGAGAGCAGATTAAATGAATCCTAAATAACTGGTGAGAGAACTTAAACCTGCGTGAAAATCTCACAAATGCATCAGTTCCTCCCACAGCTCTGCACCTGGCTTTACCGCATTTCTGCTGTAAATATCCAATAATTAATCATAGCTGCTTGAAAGCTCCCATCACAGCTTGGAATCCACTGCAAAGCTCAGTGTAAGCCCACACATAAAGCAATATGAGAGTGCCGCAAAAAAATAAAAAAGCCCCGTCAGCCCACATCCATCCCGTGTCTAGCAGTGTGTCTACCTTTGTCCTTCTGCATTCCTGGGTGCTGGCGCTCCACTGGGCTGACAGCCGAATCATAAGCCCATTCATTGTGCGTTAGGACGGCGAGGCTGGAGGGGGGCAAGGAGTTGGGCCTCTCGCCTGGCTTCTGGGACGCGGCACAGTCCAGAGCAGAGCCAGCGCCGCAGTTGGGGCCGCAGTTGGGGCCGGGGCCGGGGCCAGGCCGGGAGCCGGAGGGGGAGCAGGGAGCGGAGGCGGCCCGGACGGCGGCGCCCTGCACCGAGGGGCTGGGAGGAGGCCGGTCCGGCCCATCACGGCTCTCCTCGGCCCCTTCCTCGTCAGGGTTGCTGTCTGTGTCCATGGCCATAGAGGTGTCGCCCTGACACACACACACACACACACACACACACACACACACACACACACACACACACACACACACACACACACACACACAATCGTGTTAAGATTCCCAAATTGAATGCGTTTAGAAACCTCAATTGTTCACCTTTCAAGTCTTTTTTGAAACTTAAACACTTTAAAAAGTGCAAAGACGTTTGAGCGGGACTGACTGCATGTTGGTGTCACATCATAAAAATAAAAACAACATCTTCATACTGATGTTGCAATCTGGTACATGATTGCCTCTGAGTGCCTCTAGTCTGCGCGCCGTCCCGCCATTGCAAACGGGTCCGTGAAAACGTGATTACAACGATAACTAGTTTTACCATCTGTGCTCATCACTTGTACTCGGTCTTTCTTTCTTTCTTTCTTTCTTTTTCCCTCGATGGCGCCCTGGGTGGAAAAAAAAAATTACCTAGTGTGCGACTGCGTGTCCTGTACCCAGCAGTCGTGCACAAGAGCGCATTAAAGCCCCGCTCCTGTGGAAAAGAGCCGCTTCTGTGGGATCCACCGCCACAGGATCGCATTTTGCAACAACTTTCACTCAAAAGCGCCGTCAAAAGCATCGCGATTTCGGGATCTGAACTGGGATGTTTCGCACAAATCAGCCGCTCCGGCTCGGCCGTGGCATCCCCCCCCCCCCCCTCTTTGTTTTAGAGGCCTTGTTGAGCGGTAAAATTAATAACACACGGGGAAGCACGGAAAGGGCCGACGGGAGGCGTTTTCATCCTCTCTCAAATTTCCTCCAAAGTGCGCATGGAGTTGGGAGCCGCGGCAAATACCTCGCCATTGTGTCTGAGGGCCCCCCCCCCCCAACCCCCCCAAACAGTCGCGGCTCAAAACATCCGCACAATAGAAATAAACGCGAGGTTTTCAACGAAGCTCTCCGATCAGCGTCAGCAAGACGCCTGGATCCTCAGCCCACTTTGACTTTGCAGCGGGTCAACTTTTTTTTTTTTAAAAAAAAAAAAAAAAAAAAACGAGCCAGCGCAAAGACATGAATCCGTTATCGGACACCTATAGGCACCGCGACATCCGCAAGCCCCGCATTGCAAGATTGTCAAACAGCAGCATTCTGGTCGCACTGACCAGCCGCATTCGGCTTTTCTTCCCCCCCCCCTAAACGACACACACGTCTTTCAGAGAACAAAGTCAATTTTTGATCTCGGCTTAACCCAAATCGGATGGGCGCATCCGCCATCTAGCGCCAGGAAAACAATTTGCGATCGCTTTTAGTTTACAGCCGCCGGTTCCTGCGCGTCAAGCGACTTTGCTTTGATTTTGACTCAAACGTCATACTGCAAGTAGTTATCAGAGATGTTTTTTTAAAAGAAGAGGAGAGAAATTAAAAACATATTGTGCACAGGACGGAAGAAACCACAGCGACAGTCAACGCACGTCTTGGACGTGACCGGGTTTGGGAGGCTGTCCGAAAATGGATCTAGGGGCTCGACTTTATGCACCGTGTAGAAATCCCCCCTCATCCCATTACGGGAAATAGAAATACAACCAAATTACAAAATAATGGCTTATCGTAGCGTATATTCTGTTGGTCACTTTGTTGCACATAGTTATGGATTTAATCGTTTTATAAAAACAAGCCCTTGACGACCGACCGCGAAAATATGTTTGGGCACATGGTCCGATCCACCATCGGTAATGTTTCAACTCGTTTCCAGACATGAAAATAAATCAACGATCAAACGTCCCGTCGTCCCCGATCAGACTCCTACATCCGCGGTGTTCGACACTTTTTCCCCCCACCTTTACCCACTCCCATATGTTAAGCGTGAGTCAATACCAAGCAATTCCAGCCTAAATTACTCAAAAATAAAAGTCTATTTAGTCAGAGTCTATTTGAAAACCATTATTTTGAAGGCCGCATCAGTCCACTTCCGGTCTAACTGTAACCCGTTTCTCCCCCTTTCGCTCAACGCCGAGTTTGTGGCTTGAAAAGCGCTTTTGCCCTCCCCCCCACCCCACTTTACCCACCCCCCACCCCCCGCCTGCTGTTAAATGGAGGCTGGGATTGTTGCGGGCGGACCAAACGGGGAGAACTTTATGATTTGTTGTCCGTTTTTAAACCGTCTGCGCAGTTGTTCTCATAACGTGCCTCTTTAACAACCGGCGGCGGCGTGAAAATGCGTGGCACGCTCGCCACAAGCTTACACGCGCGGACCTTTCTTTTCTTCTCCGCCTCGCTCGCTCGCTCGCTGCCGCTCGGCAGCGCTCGAGCGAGCTCCAACCCCCCCACCCCCACCGCGCCACTTTTTTTTCGGGTGAACTAGCAAATCACACACCCTAAACACACCCCTTATTCCTAAAAAAAAAAAAAAAAAAAAAAAAAAAAGAGGAGCTTTTCCACCATTTTTTTCGCCCCCCCACCCCCCTCTCCTCAACTGCACAATGACTGTTTTAACTTCCACCTGTACGTTTTGTCGGATGCGACATGACAATGGCGTGTAAACACGTTAACCGTGGCTTCGGTTCCCCCCCACCAACCCACCACCAACCACCCCCCTGCATCGGGTCCGCATTACCTCCAAATCCTCCTCGTCCGGGTCCACGGCACCGAAAGCGCTGTCCCCGTTGCTCAGGTCGGAATGACTGGCTTCTTCCATCGCGCTCCGTCTCGCAGCCGTGGCTAACGATACATCGTCCTTCTTTCTGCTCCGCCGCTGAACCTTGGCGGCGTTCCGGTAGGAGATGGAGCCCTTGTAGTTAACTTTGAGCACGGTTTGCTCCTGGATCAGTTTCTCCAGTTCCGCGCAGGTTCGGTCTGGCTCGGACCCGTGTCGCCTCCGGACCATTCGGCAAATCCTCTCCAAGTCCGGCCGGGCTTTTCGAGACCGCAGCGAGTCGATAGTATCCAAAATCCACTCGCGGTACTTGGATTCGGACATCTTTTTTTTTTTTTTTCCTCGCTTTTTTCCTTCGCTCCCCTTCTACCTAAGTGCGTCAAGCCTGAACGTTACACACGGCGATTTTCTTTTTTCTGTGAGACGCGGTCCGAGCCCCACTGAGAAGCGGAAACCTCGCTCTACGCCTCCTGCGTTTGCGTGTGCGCTTAAGGTGGACTGACTGAGTTGGAGCGAAAAGTTTCACTCCAGAGGCCGCTTTTAAGGTGGAATTTCCTGTCCTGGACGGGAGCGAGCGCACGCGCCAGGTTTCTCTCGGCCCTTTTGTGAGCGAATTAGGAGACATTTTGTGTACAACTTTACTTAAGAAAGGAGAGGTGGTTGCTAAAGAAACTGCATTGTTTGGGTAAATATTAAACAATCAAGAGAGATAATATATATGTATATGTAAGTCTACTAGGAGTCAAACTAAATGCATGGGGACAATAGTAGGGAAATATGTATCAGTTGCTCTGTTTATTGATTAGTTTGCATTTACTTTGTTCATGAAACTTGAATCCTGCATAGAACAAGCAGTAGAAATGATTAAACTCCTCAGGTTATGGCTGCTAACATACCTACCAAGCTATACTTTTCTATATAAATACTGCTAAATGCTAATTATATTTCATGTTAAATTCTATAAAAAATGAATGTAGACATTTTAAATTTTGTGTTGTGTATGTTTTTCTTTCAAACCCTGTGCCAGCCTAGAAGTCTTAAGCAGAAGTTTAGTTCCCATTTTTCTTAGAGCAGCTCTACAAACGAAATCAGAAAATCCAATCAGGCTCCAGATAAGAACACAATGACACAACTGCCTATATATTACTGTCTTTTATGTTTTAGAGGATGTGATAACTACGGCTTCCACAAAGGCCGTGTTTGGTAGCTGCCTTAGTTTTATATCTGTATCCACATTCAGTTCCCCTTAGTCATATTTGGTGCGTATATGTAAATACGTTTCTATTCTTTCCTGTTTTTCATTTACATCTTTAATACCTTTAGCAAATAGCCTCACATAAGGACAAGTGTCTTAAGTATTTTTATGAACTCAAACTGATACATATTATAATGCTTAAGCCATCATGTTTCATTGTCCTCTGGATTAAGATTCAGTGTCTAAACTGAAAAATCAAGCTTACTTTCATCTGACAATAACATGTTGCAACATGTTTGTCATGCACTGTCCATCCAGCCGATGTCATTGTTTTTTTGCAGGTCTTCTTGCTGATAGGTTGGCATCACTTAAGCAACTTCTAATTGTTGCAACACTCACCGGTAACTAGAGACCATTTTTGGTCATTCTGGAACATACCATTGGTTGAATCCTTGTTGGCAACACATTGATTTGCTTGATTAGTAGACTTCTGTTTTCTTCATAGTTTAATTTTCCATTTTAAAGCATTGGGAAGCTTTTTAGTCAGGGAGCCTGTAATTTTCTATAATTCTTTGTGTTTTACCATCTGCAATCAACTATTTCACCAAATAATGTTTGTCAAGCTATTTTCATCCAGACTGTCACAATCCTCTACATTTGCTGCTCTCATCCTTAAATAAACTTTTGAATGGATTTTATACAGAATAAAATCCTCCACAGATTGAATCCCAGTGTATTATTTGGGACATGCCACATTCAGTTAATGATTCTACACCTACAGATAGATTTCTTTGCCACGTCAGAATACAATTTCTACCAAAAACCAGTGATCGTGATGTTGGGCTCAAAGAAAATTTTGGGTATGAGCATATGGGCAGTTGCCCAGGGTGGTATTATAAAGGGGCAACAGCCAGAAAACAAAATTTAATTCGTTAGTTGTGGACTGAGCAAGTTTTTTATTGCTTTTATGGATGTGCATAGAAGTAGAGATTCCCTGCTTGCTGCTGAGAATAAAGAAGCTAGATAATGTGTGTTACTCCCCCACCTCCACTCTCCAGTGATTCATGCATGAACCAATACTGGTTGAACTTGTATCATTTCGAACACAACTGTAAGTGTAGCTAACCAAAGGACTTAAGATTTATGTGGAAAAAGTGAAATCAGTACCATCTATTTAGAAAATTACACACTGAATAAAGAGAGATTACTACAGGCCACACATTTTAGTCTTAACAAGTAAAACTTTATTGGAATGATACATTTTGCAAAATATTACTTTGTTTATATTTTTTTTAAACATACTCATTGTGTTCTAAGGGTATCTCTCAAGTTCTCCAGAGGGTAAGATAGTTAAGACTGTCAAAGGCAAAGATATACAGTATTGTTTCCCAAAAAGGTACAATAGACTACACAAGCACTGTACCCAGGTCATGAGGAAAAAAAGGTTGATGTTTTGTTTTTGCTTTTTTTCCTTGTTTTTCTGAAAATACAATTAGAAAATATGAACGCAAAACAGCTCAGATGTAAAAAGTGTTATGCTTGAATAAAGTGTGTGGAAATAGAAGGCAAACAGGAGACAAAATTAATGTAGCACAGATCAGTCGATAGTGTCTAGCTGGTAAAAAAAAAGAATGAGACAGCTGACAAAGTTTGTGTGAGAAAAAGTGTAACAAAAAGAAGTTTAATGTCTTTAGTGTCTGGAGTGGATCAAGTCGATTCGTCTTCTATATCTCAAACTCTGATTTAGCTGTTTGTCAGGAAAAAAAAAGATGAAAAACTATTACATGTGCTTTCTTTAAAATACAAAGGTATACAGAGTAAGCACAAATTATTGAAACTGATTAGAAAATGCGTGGCAAGTGCTTCATTATTCAGACAAATCATGTCAATGATACGCGGCATAATTTAGTGTAATGTCCAAGAAAAAAAATGATTATACAGACTGTTAGCTCCAGAAACAATGATTTTTCTCAGAGACGTCTCAGGTCCAGAGGTCTTTCCATTATTCTGCTGTACAACATGCAAGAAAACCAAGCTCACCAAAGAAACACGTGTTATATAAAAAAAAAGAAAAAATACACATCAGGTTTCCAAACAGCACTGAAACATCTCCTTACCAAGACATTCAAAAGGTATCCCGTGGTTGATCTCAATTACATTAAGACACTGCCAAACAATTACTCTTGCCTATCGAAATCATGTAGTCACAAACATTCTAAAAATGTCATGTTACGAGACTCTGACAAATAGATTGATGCACATCAAACAATTCACAGAAGCTTCTGCAGTGAGATGGACAAAGTCTAGCACCTCGGGCCAATGAGGGGTAGGGTTGGTGAGAGCTTACATCCTTCAAAACAAAACAATGGGTTCAGTCAACAAACCAGCACTAAGATTTGGTCTGCGATTGTCTTGCATCCACAGAAATAAACTTGGCAAAAAGGGGACAGCTCCACATCGGTTTCCTTGGTTGAATTTGTAACAAAGAAAGCTGGTAACCAAACAACAACCTCAAACAAGCCCCCTCCCAAAAAAAAGAAAAAAAGAAAAATTGGCTGGGCAGTAAAAACCATGCGACAATGTTCAAGGAAGAAAGGGGAAAAAGAAAAAAAAAAAATCGAAGTAAAAGCAAGAATATCAACATCAGCGACAGTAATCTGCAAATGTCCGTCCTACAAGTGAAAGCTGAGCAAGGCCCAGTAAGGCTGACGCACTTCACTGGGTCCTCTTCCATGTTCAATAAATCATTAAACATCATTTTAATATTAAACATCTTATCCATAATCTCAGGTACCTTAGCTCAGATAAATCCTCTGGTTTTCTCTCTTTGAAAGTGATATTGTACAAAAATGCCATGCACGCCGTGTTAAAAAGTTTTGCTACTGTTTTTGCGTATTTATATCCACCATCAGTTACATGTAGACAACCGCCATCTACAGTTGACAAAATTATACCTCGGTTGTACGGCTAAGAGACGATGTCGAAAAGACGGATTTTTCCTATGTGTGGTTATGAAGTATGGAAATTAATCAAACGAATAATCGTCAGGAGTGTGACCACGACGTTAGCAGCTGCTAAACCACGGCTTATTAACCCACCCTAGAGCACTAAATAACACACAAGCACAGAGATCGACATAAAAAGGACAAAATGATCACCAATAGTAGTTGTAAAATGCTCTAATAAATTCATCTAAGAGAAAGACAGACTTAAATGCAGACCTCACGTTCGCTTCTCTCAGGTCCCTCCAAAGGATTAAGACCTAGATGAAGTTTACTGTGATAAATAATTTTCGCTCTGATCAAACAGGTCCCAACTGCTTCGAACGCAAGCAGTTGAGTGCATCATCCACCCATTAATCATGCCACATTGAGCAGACAAAGGCAGGTGCAGACGGATTTCAAGCTTTCAATCAAATGGCCACGAGGGTCGACGAAGCCATAGCCAAAACTCTGCACCGACTAGACACAGTTTTTTCCAACCAGTTGGCATTATGATAGGCACATCTGTTGGACTTGGTATTGCTTGGACAGATTCAGGTTGGAGAGATGGAGGGGAAACAGGCTGACAGGATACAACAATCACTCTACGGTTGTTAAAAGCTTGAGCTTGTAGAGTGGGCCCATTCAAAAAGGAGCCGAACAAACTCAGTACCGTCACAGAAAGAGAAAAAAAAATAAATCAGTGCCTCTGCCTTTAAAAAGACTGTGTATGTGTCATTATGCCTCCAGAAAGATACAATTGTAGCTTAACTATGCTTGTTCTTATCCAGGCCCAGTCATAACCACAGGAGGGAGAATTAAATCAACAGCAAACAGTTGAGAAACAATCAAAAAAGGCAACACTGCTGGTTCTGTAGAGCTTTCTTCACTTTGCCTGGCTTACCAATTTGGGGGCGGGGGCCGGGAGGGAAATTGGGAAGCTGGGGTAGAGGATGATTTTACATTGTTTTCCTCATTACAAATGAGCAAGTTGTCAGTCCAACCTAGTGTTTCCTGTATTCGGATCCCCGTTCACTTTCTAAATCTCTGTCCCTCACTCTGCTACTCGTGGTTGGAGTCTAAAACTCTGCAAACTCCTTTGCACACTTCTCTGTGATGGAAACTCGGATTTCCTCTTCTTCGTAGTCATCGAAGTTGCTCGTATCACCAGGACCTTTGCACTTTGGGATAAAAGGAGCTTCCACCTGCAAACACACAAGGTGGCAAATATAACGACATAGTGAGTCATAAAGAAATCAGTCCTTCCTCTCCCCCCTTCAAATCGATCAAATTGGGTAATTAACCACAGGCTACATTCACAAATTTCAGTGAGATCTACTGGGATTTGAGTGACAGACAGTGAATGTCCAGTGATGAAGCAGAAGGAAAAGGAGATTGTATTAGAAAGGATTTACAAATAAAAATCAAAAAATTGTGACCTGCATTTATATTCGACTCAGAATAAACACTTTCTAGCAGCTGCAAGTGTTTCTCTATTAGCTGTGCACATAGAAATGGAATTTTCTACTAGAAAGTTTTTTACATAAAGTTCAAGCTCAGGGTAAATGGGGGGGGGGGGGGGGGGGGGGTGTTGGCAAATTTTTTCAAAAAAATGAACAAAATTGTAATTTGTACAATTTTAAAATTTTTTAAAAAAAAAATGACAAAAAAAACAGATTAGA
>CAEGAF010055306.1:0-14244 GCA_903067075.1 Micropoecilia bifurca | reverse complement strand
TATATATATATATATATATATATATATATATATATATATATATATATATATATATATATGGCCAGTTGAAGCACCTGTTTAGGTCACAATAAGCAGGTTCACTAAAAATGCCTTGCCAACAGTGGCTTTAGTTTTGTTTTGGTTGTAAACAAAAATCATCTAGGGCTTTGTGTGATGTCTTATTGCTTTCATGATTTTTTTTCACACTTTTTCTCAGATTAAGCGAGTCCTCAGCAAAAAATAAGTATTCTAAGACATAACTCCTAGGAATTTGCATACTGCTCGTGCATGTGCAACGTTGCTGTTTCCAACATCTCCTTGCTGTACAGTCATCTGTTCCACCTCATTTGTATGTTTAAGGATACATAGGCAGCTCTTGCCTATTCCTTTTCTCACACTCTTAGAAAAAGTGCCAAATAAAACTCATTTAGCAGAAAAACTTTTTAAAAGGGCCTTTCTTTAGTTGTCTGTTCTAGGAAAATACGTTTTATACAAACTTTGCAATCTTTACTGCCATCTTCTGGTAGATGAACATACAGGTTCCACTGCCATGAAATAGTTTTTTTTTGTTTTGTCTGTTGAAATCATCACTTAAATGTTTAATTTATACATTTTAAATCTTTGGTCATTACATGCCTTATTCAAGAAGCCATTCTTGATCTCATGGGACCAACTTAAGCTGTGTCTGTCTGTTGTCAAGAGTAAATATGTTGAAGTAAGGTTTTGAATCATACCTCCACCATGGTCTTCAGCTACCATATGAACATTTCATTTTTAATTTTCTTGTTGGCATCTCCTGCTAACTAAAGAACCAAATAAGTGAAACATTTGTCATTGTGGCCTTTTTGTGATAATCAAGTGCCTTAACATTTCCACTGATGTTTTTGCAATGTAATTGTAGATTAAGTTGATAAACATATTTTTGTATGAAAGAGGTTTTTGAATTGTTGTAAATAGTCCTAAACAGTAAATGAAGCAATTTAGGTGTTGCATCTTTTAGAACTGTTCTGCATAAATTGTTTCAATAAAGTCTTTTTGCACTGCATAAGAGATGGTGTGAGTTTACTCTTGGAGAGCAGCAATGCTTATGAGAGGTAGGTGGATATACAACCCCTGGCAAAAAGTATGAAATCATCAGTCTTGGATGAGCACTCGGAAATTTGATGCTGTAAAACTCGGATCAAGAACATGATGCAATAGGTCATTCCAAAGTGCAACTTGTTGGCTTTCAGGAACACTCAAAGAAATGAAGAGAAAACATTGTGGAAGTCAGTGAATGATCAGCATTGACACCTAAACATAAAAGAACAAGACTGCAATGGGCTAAGGAGAGGCAATCATGGGCCGTGGATGACTGGATGAAAGTGATCTTCAGTGATGAGTCAAGAATCTGCATTGGACAAGGTGATGATGCTGGAACTTTGGTTTGGTGCCGTTCCAGTGAGATTTATGAAGAGTCCTGCCTGAAGAAAACAACCAAATTTCCACAGTCCTTTATGATATTGGGTTGCATGCCAAGCAAAGGCACTGGGAGATGACTGGTTAATTCTTCTATCAATGCACAAGTTTACATTGACATTTTAGACGATTTTCGCAACCCTTCAATTGAACAGATGTTTGGAGATTAAATAATTTTCCAAGATGACAATGCATCGTGCCATAGAGCAAAAACAGTGAAGGCATTCCTTAAAGAAAGACATTCAGTCGATGTCTTGGCCTGCAAATAGTTAGATCTCAACCCAATTGAAAAACTGTGGTGGAGATTGAAAAGAAAAAGGTCCACAAGAAGCTGCAAAGTTGATCTGGAAACTGCTATCAATGGGAGTTGACACCAAATTGATGCAGGATACTGTCTGTCTGTCACTCATCAAGTACATGCCTCAGACTGAAAGCTGTTATAAAAGCCAAAGTTGGTGCAACTAAATACTAGTGATGCATTTTGACAAAAGACAATGGTCTTTTGTTTATGTGCTTTTAATGATTCCACACTTTTTTTCCTCATAATTGAGTGACTCCATATTTATTTCCCTATGCTTGGTCAATAAAAGTATCATTCACAGACTTGCACAATGTTTTCCTGAAAGCCAACAAGTTGCCCTTTGGAATGACCTTTCCATTGTATCATGTTTTTATCTGAGTTTGTTTTACAGCATAAAATGTCTGAATGAGTGTTCATCCAAAACTGGTGATTCCATAATTTTTGCCAGGGGTTGTATATTCTAGAATGGCCCAGATCTAAAGCTAAAGCGTGAATGCTGATGTTCACTCATCCAATCTGCTATTTTCAGTTAAAACTACCACTAAAAATAGTGGTAATAGTAGGATTTTTTTTTTTTTTTTTTAGCTGTGGTAGGGTGAAAAAGACATACTCAAAGATTTGCATGTGTAACTGCAGTGATTGTATGTTATGCAAAGTACTGATTCAGGGCTTAACCCTCCTGTTGTCTTTGGGTCAAAATGACAGAGATTTGTATGTGTTTTTATCATATACAGAAAATGAGGACAACAGAAGTTAATACAGTTGCCCTCCACATTTTCAAGTTTGTATTTGTAAATCAAAACAGATATTAACAATCTAGAATGTCACTTCCATTTCACAATTACGTTTGATTGAATCTTTCACATAAAATCCCTTTAAAATTAAATGTTCACTTCCTGGTTGAGTTGTAACTCCACGTATTGACCGTTAGGTATCGCCATTGTTCTGAAAAATATATATATACACATTCTCTCATCAAGCCGTCAAGAGAAAAAAAACCGCTATATTTAATGTATTTAATGAGCCAGTTATCTCTCACTACTCAGCACACCTTCCGTGTGTTACTTCGAGTAATATAAAATATTCACATTTATAGTACTCAATGTAAGCGTTCTGAGAACCAAAGGATGCTGATGGAGTCTGTTGCTGCCGGAGCAGCCTGGATAAAGGACAACAAATAGCAGCTTAGAGTGTCACACTTCTCTTTCCCTTAGAAAACATACATAGCGAGGAAAACGGCAAATTGCATCTAGGCGCAGAGACCGACAGATGTTTACCAATAAGGTAATGCTATTTTATAGCGCTTGTGAAAGCCGGAGAAAATGCTTTAATGTTCTATTTAAGCATAGCCTACTACAACTAGTTAGCTTGCTATCTGATAGGGCGGTGCTAGCAGGTTAGCAGGTTATCAGGTGGGGTTGTAATAGTATCCTAGTGGCGGGTGGATAAGCTTTAGTGCCGGTTCCTTTAGCTGCCTACCAGCATATATCTGTGACGGTTTCATCTGTAAAATACTCTGTAAATTACATCTGTAAATTACAATATAAAGAGAAAACAAAAATATTTATACTGCTTCAACTTGTCACCATGTTCTGTTTTCCTTTAGGTTGTCATGGAAACGGCACTTTCGCCTAAACATGTCAAGTGTTCCTCTAACTTTAGGTTCGGTTATAATATATAACATGTCATATATTCATGAGGGGGTTCCCAATTATTAGTTGCATCCTTGAAAAACATAATGATGTTGATTTATGTTATCATCTAAACATTTCCTTGCATATGGTCACAGGGTTAGGGGACTACGGGGCAACGCAGAGACTCACAGGAATACAAACATGCACACACTCACACCTAAGGACAATTTAAAGAGATGAAAAAGTCTTGTTTTGGATATGATGTGTGCATGTGTACAGGGAGAACATGCAAACTCCATGTAGAAAGACACCAGGCCATGATCGCCTTCCTGCTGCAAGCCAACAGTGCCACGAACTGCACCACTGGTGCAGCCAGTTGTTTTATGTTCTGTATATAGTTTTACAATTTGCAGTTATTGACTTAATTGGGTACATTGCCGTTGTTTAAAATAAAACCGATTTAGTGGATTCATTAAAACTCGAAATGAGCTGAATGAACTGTAATCTTTGAGGAACAATAAAAGTAACTAGATATAATCAAATTTTTCATTTAAATTAAGCATTTATTAATCGATCACATTTTATTTGTATAGCACATTTCAGCAGCGAGGCATTTCACAGTGCTTTACGTAATTAAAATAAAAACAGCATGTGACATTGAATAAACAAAGAAAAAAAGATTTTGAAAAAAAAAGATTAAAAAAGATAAAAATATTAAAACCCGCACCCCTTTTAGGATTTCAGTTAAACGTCATTTAACTGGGACTCTAACCCTCTGTGACTTTAGTCAAAAACACCGTTTGACAAGGACTCCAACCTCTAGGATTTTAGTTGAAACGCTGTCAACTGGGACTCTAAACCTTGTAGGACTTTAGTTAAACGTCGTTTAACTGGGACATTTTTCAGAGGGCTTTACATCATTAAAACGTAAACAGTGAGAAAGAGAAATAAAAAGAAATTTAAATCATTGAAGACATCAAAACTCACACTCTAACCCTAATTTAGCCATAAGCAACTCTAAACAGGTGGGTTTTAAGTTGAGATTTAAAGGCAATAATAGACCATTAAACTGTAATGTTCAATATTTAATAACATTTAAATGTGTATAAAACAGCCCATAAGTGGAGTTCCTTTGCAGTGTGGAAAACTATTAATGTTATTTTTTTCCCAGAACATTATTTCTTGTCCATCCACCATGTTTTACTTAAAGCCTAATCTCTGATTTATTATTTGTTTGTTTGATTCTTTGTTTTGCTTTTAAAAAAAGCCAGAATCATGAATTGGAAACTTTTGTATTTATACTTAAGAATTTGACAAATAGATGGAGAATTCTGAAATTTTGCATATGAAAAATGATCCTAATTTATCATTAGGTGTTTAATGATTTTCATGTATGCTTCTGTTTTTGTAAAGTCTTTATTGTTTATTTCATTAGATTTTGCCTCTTCAGTTTTCTGTGCACTGATTCATCCTTATTGTTTGTGCTTTGGACTGGATTCCTTAGATTTGTGGGGGAAGAGGAGGGATTCTGTTGACTGTTTAAGTTATATGCAGTTTTGCTTTGTTTTTTTCATTTCATCTATGGTTTCTATATGGTCTCATGATCAATATTTTTTAACGTTTCCTAGCAACAAGGGGTGACTCAGCTTTTACATCAGTCTCCCCTATTTGCAGAAACATGACAGAGTGATAACTCTAGCAGCAAACTATCTTTGACGGGTTTTTTTCTTCCGTAACCATGTCAACAAGAATTTAGGCAGTTAGGAGAAAATAAAGAACAACTGAATGCAGTATATACGCTTTGCACCTTGGAAAACTTTTGCCTCTGTAAGTATTAATGGCATTTGGAAGAGACTTAGACCTGTTGTTTTTTCTTTAGTTAATAAAATGTAGAACAGTGTACATAATCTTTGAGTGTAATATTAAGATATGTGTATTATCTAGCAATGTATTTCTCTTTCTGTTATATTTCAGTTACAAAAATTCACTTATAAAATTAGGGCTGCTGTCCCACTACAGCACACCTACACTCCATTTTTGAATGATGCTTTACTTAGGAGACATTCAAAGCAAGATATTATTGTTTTCTTACCGAACCTTATGACACTAAAATGTCTCACAATTAGACCTTACTTTGTGTAGTTCAGTCACATAAAACCCTAACGAAATAAATAGAAGTTTGTGGCTGTAACTTAACAAAATGTGAATTTTTTGCAAAGCATTGTAAGTAACAGTCATTATCCATATTTAATAATAATATTTTGTAGATGCAAGCACATTTATAAAACCTTTTAGGATAAGAATAAAAATTAAAGCAAAATTATATTTAAAAATCAACATCTAGTATTTCGGAACGGCCATGCAGACTGACCAAGACAGAAATAGTTTTGTTTGCGCCGACTCAGGGTGTCTTTAAAGCTCACATGGCCTTTGGGGGCGACAGAGAAAGTGTGTGTTCCTCATGGGATCCTGTCTGAGGCCCATCGCCCGGTAACTTTTCTCCCTGTTTTGAAATGAGCTCCTAAGACATCCAGAATTCAGTGTGCAAATCTTGTACTTTTGGAGGGTGGTTCTGCCCATCTGCAGTGGTCTCACCTCCTAGCACAAACGTCACGGCAGAAGAAGAGACGTCCCACTCACCCCACCAGACCCTCGGCCTGCCGACTATAGTACTATTATAGTTCAAGCAAAGGCTAATTGTTGGTCATTTACAAAGGCTGCACAGTCCAAGCCTTCGGATGGCATTTCAGCCTCTCTCTACTGTAAGTGATATTACAGGGGGGCGATATCTGCCTCCTTGCATTGTTCTCCTATTCTATAAGGTGATTCAAAGGACGCTGAATACTTATTTAGTTGCTTTAGTTCATGTTTGTTCCCAGCTCTTTTCTGCTTGTTTTTGTCTTCAGGGGAGACGATGTTACCGATTGTGGGTTTCGCAGTCCTCTGCCTCTGCTGCTGGACATCTTTCTACTTCATGTTGTGCTTATTCAATAGACGTAGGAGCTACGAATGGAACTGTCGCCTCGTCACCCTGATGCACGGCATGGTGGCGATTTGCATCACAGCTTACATAGGGTATGCGGATGGACCCTGGCCATTCAGGGAGCCAGGTAGGAAACAGATATGGTGATTTTTTTTTTTTTTTGCAGCAATGTAAAATCTCATAGTTGCTTTTTTTATATATATACTTAAAGAGGTTTTTCCAAGTGATTGCATTTTTGTATTCAAAAAGTTGAAGTCCGATTCTGTTTCTTTATGTCAGGCACCAAGAACACCCCCTTACAAATAATTGCCTTGGTGATCAGTCTGGGCTACTTCCTTTTTGACATGGGCTGGTGCTTGTACTTCCGCACCGAGGGACTTGTGATGCTGGCCCACCACATCATGACAATTCTGGGAATTATAATGACCCTGTGGCTGGGCGAGTCTGGGATCGAATCGTGCGCCGTTCTCTTCGGCAGCGAGATCACCAACCCCCTCCTGCAGACGCGCTGGTTCCTCAAGCAGACGGGACGCTACAAGACTTCGCTCGGGGACGCTGTGGACATCCTGTTTGTGCTGCTGTTTGTTGTGATGCGAATCTTTGTGGGAGGCACAATGCTGTACTGTGAGCTGATCTCGCCGAGACCCTTATTCCTCATCAAGTGTGGGGGAGTGGCTATGTACGCTCTGTCCTGGGCCTTCACGGTGGACATTGTTGGCTTCGTAATACGGAAGTGCAAGAGATGGCACCAGGAGAGAGAGCACCGGCGGAGGGCTGCAGCCAAGAAGGACTGACGGGCGTTTCGGCCTCCGGACGAAATCAGTTTACCTGACTTTACATCAGCTTTTCACTTCAGACACTCAGTGGATTTTTTTTTTTTCAGTCTACAGGAAAATCAGCTTTCTGGATTGACAGATTTATACAAAAAGGTTTTTTGTGTGTAAATTGAATGCACTGTGGCATCTTTTTTGAAAAGTCTACCATGTGTGCATTTAAAAATATATATTTTAGTTTATATGCGCCTAATGATTGTTATTTCAAAGGTACAAACAACATGTCTATAAGGAGGACTGAAAACCAAAGCACTTTTATAAAAACACATGTTGCTTTCAGCTGCTGTGAACTGTGGCCCAGTCATTTGTGGTGGTGCTGTTCCAAAAAAGGGAGTTTACAATTTAGAAAGTGAGACAGTCAGACCTAGCAGTGGCTGTTGGAACAGTTTTTGTCAGACAAAAACATTAAGACAGCTTTCTGTTTTCTTTCAGTTTTGTTGTTTGTATTGTTTGCTCTAAGAGAAACACAGTGCTTATTTGAAAACACAATACAGTTTGGGACATTGTTTTCCACTCGCATTGTGGATGTGCTAATGTGACAGATCTACACAAAATCCTGCAACGTTGTACTTCATTTCCTGTCTGAGTGAGCTAAAATGATCCTGAATTACTTCTTAACATTTTACCTTTATTCGTTGTATAAAAACCTCATTTAATTGTAATACAGTAAAAACAAGATGCCTGGTGTAACTAGTTTAGAGTATTTGGTACTAGAACCATTATATTCAGATAACTGACATTCACTGAGTGTTTTTGTGATTGCTGAGAAAGTCTCTTCAGTCTTTGTTGACGGCAGAAATTACCCTTATTGCAAATTATTTGTCTGGATTTTGATGTGTTTTTTCAAGGCACTGATGCACTTTTTTAACATCCCTACTCTGTCTGTTGAATCTTTGGAACTAACAGGCTCAGTCAGCCAAAATGTTGGAGATCAAGTTTGAGCTTACAGCATCGATCAGTGCCAAGGAAGGTACCAAGCCATCAGCTTTCATGTTTGCTGACACAATATCTTTGTCATGAGGCATATAATCATTTGTTTGTAAAGAGAAGAAAGTACAAAAACAAGTTCTCTGTGCCTTATCTAAAATGTACTTACTGCCCTTTGTATGTTATGTTTTTCTTTCCTTGTGCTGTGATCTAAATGCTCCAACACTAGACTGTAAAGTGAAAACATTGACGATGGATTTAATTGTCTTTGTAATTCCAGATTGAAATAATAATAATAATAAATCTTTGTGTATGTTTCCCACATCAAAATGTCACCTGAGAATAAATAATTGTCAGTAGCTAAATCAGCATCAGGTATATTCAGATGAAGTGAAGTTTACCATAGCCGTCCACAAGATGGTGGTATTTCAATTACATTTGAATGACTTGTGAGGTAATATCCGTTTTACTCCTCATTCTCGATTTAGGTGTTCTATTTTTTGTTGTTGTTTTTTTAATCTATGCAAGATTTTAAGACTTTCAGAAAAGTCCATGTCGTTTTTAAAATGCAAGATATTTCTATAGAAAATACGTATTAAAGCATAATACTGTCTTTTAGGTGGGATTGATCAATATGACTAATACATAGTAAAAGAGAAATGAATAAAATTTCTTTTTGAGATGAAACATGTGTTTTTGTTTTTTTTAATTGAGTGCAAATTCAGTGCACTGGCTTAGTAAAAATGGATCCAAAAGCTGTTAGAATCACTTACAGCTGACGTTTCATGATTTAGCAAATAGCCATTTCAGATTGCTTCTAAAGTACATAACTAGTTCATTTTTTTTATCACTGTTTTAATTGTCAAAAAAAGATTTAATGAATCTCTTTTCATCTCTTAACCTTTGCCTCTGTTTTTCTGGCTTGCACACATGGGGACACAGTTTCCCAATTCCTACTGGATTTCAGTCCAGGGCTCTGACTTTCTAGCTCTAAAAACAGATTTTTCATAGGCACACTTAGAAACCAGTTGTGAGAGAATGTTCTTGTAGATCGCTATAGAATCGGTGGGACGAGGAGGTCAAAGTGACACAAGGTCAGGATTTAGTCAGGTTGTTTTTGTCAAACTTTAAATAAAATCTCTCAAATCAAACTGCTGAAAAGGTCGACAAAGAGATATGACTTAACATTCGGTTTTTGACACTATTTTCTCACGTGGATGCTCCACTAAACATTAAGGTGAATTTAATCTTACCGCTCTGTTACTAGGTTTTACATATTCTTACTGCGGGAAAGGAAGTTGTTCCCCTTTTAGGTTGAGGAAAGGAAAAATGTCAGAGCTATCTAATCCTTATTTGCTCTAAGTCTTTTTGTGGGGAAAGCAACTATTCCTGGTCGTTGTAAAATCCAATGCACCATGCATTGGTATGTCATTTTTTAATGTCTTAAATAAAAGAACATAAAACCAATGTTATGTGCTATATTTTGGTACAGCTCAATATATTGATGTTGCATATTTTTATTTTTAAGGAGTCAGGGTTTATTCAGTCATTAACAGAGGGCCACAAACAATTTTGATCCATGTGTAAATTGAAGGATTATGGTTTATAAAAGAAAATATGTCCCTTTTAGAATAACTTTCAAGCATAATTATACTGGAGATAAAGTAACTTATATTTAAACAGCACTGTACATTACTTTTACTACACAATTTTAATGTTTTAAAAGTGATTACTTGAATACCAGACATTAAAAATATAGTACTTCTTGATAAAGAAGAATTATGAAAGAACCTGTTGGAATGGAACAATTAAAATAAAATTTGTTTTGCAAAATGCTGTAATTTTACATGTGTAGATTTCAGTAGTTCTCCATAGAAATGATGTTAATTTGACACAATTTGACAGCTTAAAGACAGATTAATAGTTTAGTTAAGTGAGAATCATTTTTAAAATTGTACTTTATTTATTTAACTCAGTTTTAATTAACTTTTAGTATCATTTTGAATTGTTCCTATGTTAAAATTATTTTTTTAAATGAAGCTAGCCTGTGGTTAATGCATAAAATATTTCTTAATAGAGTATGCTGATAAACTTTTTGAAATCTATTTCAAGAAGGTGGCATGCAAATCTGTTCCTTGACAACTGCAACAGTTGCCTCAGGGTAAAAAAAAGCTTACCTTGTTTACGAATTTGACTTTAATGGTAGCCCTGTGGCTAAATTGCAGGATGCTAAATTGAGTTCTTGCTCTAACAAAGTAACTTTCTCCCAGTGCAACTCTTATCACAACTCTCTAAGATTTTTCATTTTCAATTATTTAAACACAAGAAAATTAAGTTTTAAGTTTTTAAAAATACATTTAGTCATATCTATCTATCTATCTATCTATCTATCTATCTATCTATCTATCTATCTATCTATCTATCTATCTATCTATCTATCTTTTTCGAATGCAAGCGATTCCATTTAAATTTTAATAATTTTATTGGGTAATATTTAATTCATCCCCAAATCCATTTTTATAGTGCAATTACACATGCTCAGCCTGGATTCGTCTTGGCAGCGCAAGGCCTGTAAAAATGCATCACATACTGTAGGAATTGGTATTACGTTGTTGTTTCGTGTGGAAGTAGCAGTTACAGGGCTGTTGTCACATTTGTAAGCAGTTTAACAATAATGTTTGCTAGCGTTGTGATGCAACTAAGCGTTTTCCCATCTCCCGGCGGAAGTGGTCAATGGAAGCGCTACTGGACTCCCAACTGGTAGCGGGCTAGGGCGTTGCTAGCGGCAGAAAGTGGGATTTTTTTTTTTCGCTACCTTTCCTCAAGTTATACTCTTCTGCTCGCCGCGTCTTCCATCGGAAAACAGCGCCTTTTGCGTTCGCCAAAAGTTTTAGGGCCTCTCCGAGGCTCTCGGTCGTTGTTTTCCAGAGGAGCGGTGGGTAGTTTGTGTCCCGTTAGCTGGCCGCGTAGCTAACCTGCTTTCCATCCACGGGAATTCTGCCGAGAAACGACCGAATTCTGGAAACATGGAGTCAAGCAACGTAGCGCCGTGCTAACCGACTCCGCTGGATTTTCTCTTTGCTCCCGGAGACTTTTCAACACGGAGTCGTATCACAAGTTAGTCTTGGACTCGAGAGGGTGTTGCTACATATATATTTTTCCGTCGCGGCTCGGCTCATTGTTGTGAACGGGAGTTTGCTTAGTTTGCACTCGAAACAAGAGCACACACGAAGCAAAGTTTTTTTTTTTCTTCTTCTTTTTGCTGAAAGAGCTCGTTTGTTTTGTTTGCTGGTAGCAGGCGAGATTTAACCCCACCAGTTTACCGTGAGAAAGGATTTAAAAAAAAACTGTATTTCTTCTTTTCTATACATAAATATGATCATCTTAAACCGCTTTGTTTTTTAATCTCAACATTTAGCCGCAGCTGTTTTTTGCTAACTTGTAACACGGCTCGTTGATACTCGCTACTGAGCGATTCTCATGATCACGGGAGAGTCGTTCCCGCAGCCACAGGCAGGCATTTCTGGGAACAGGGAAAACCAAATGGGACTGCAGGAATTTCCAGCATCTTTAAAGATCATTTAGGCAACCGAGGCCAGTCGTAGCCGACCGAGGGGTGGTGGCAGACGGACTGCATCGCAGGGCCAAGGTGTCTTGGTGCTGCGTTTGGATTGTTTACACGTTTCCTACCGGCGGAAGCTCGGGATGTGAATGCAAAATAAGAAAAAAAAAAAGAAGAGTCTCGCAAGGAGTTCAGGCATGCCCACGGCAACTTGTGTCAGCTGGAGCTGTTTTTCTATTTATTATTGCTGGCAAAAAAGCTCTACACTGTAAGGTCCTTGCTGCTGTTTCATTTCGACAAGGATTACCTGTAAACAGGATCAACCAAGTTAGTGTTTTATTATTTTTCTCTATTCGATATATTTTTTTTCTTATTTAATTTTTGGACGTGCCTTGCAGCAACTTAACTGTTTTTTTCTTTTTCATTTTTTCTTTTTTTTTTTTAACCAAAGGGAGTTGATTCTAAGCACCGCTTATTAAAAAAAATCCTTGCCTACTCAAAGACGAATGCCGGAGAAAGAAGCTCCTGGAAGTCAGGTCACCAAGCTCTGGAAAATGCTAATGGGATATAATTTGCTGCAAATCTAGAACCGGAAGCCCAATGAGTGACCCACAGTTCAGTTCCACTGACAGGTAATGTCTAATCATCCACTGTCTGAACACATACACACACACACACACACACACACACACACACACACACACACACACACACACTGATTAAGCCTTCTAAGGTCATGGTTCTCAAACTGTGGTACATGTGCTACCGATGGCACATTGGCAGCTTTTAAAGAAGTGGGCGTCAGTTACTTCGAATGTAAACACAAACAAATGAAGTTCAAATTAGATAATATAAGCACCAATTACCACTCCAAAGATATGATTCTGCCTTTTTATTTTTTCTTTGATTGGTTTCATTTAGCGCATCCCAACTAAGAATTCCCATCAAATACGGTCTTCAAACATCATCCAACATCATGCTCTTTGGTGCATTTTTGTAAGCATGACAGCTCAATCAGCTCATACACCACAAAGGAACATTTATTCTATGTATGAAAGCCATAATATGATAAAAAAAAATCATCAGAAGTGTTTTTTACTTTAATTGCTACAGAATATTTTATGCCAGGAAGCCAAATTGGATTTATTGGACAAGGTTGGTGAAAATTCTCCTGCTTAAATTCTAATCTTTATGTTAATTTCTCCAAGTTGGAACGTTGAATTTGTAAGTTTAGAGTAAAAAGGAAACTCATAATGAAACTGCAGATGATGATGTTTTAAAAGAAATAGTAGTTTTTAATCCAGCAGAAAGTAGGAAGTTCTTAGAAGGATCTTGACATCATTGGCATCACTGCATCTGCCCCTTAGCTTAACCGATTCTTAATAAATTAAAACTAGTGCCTCCGTGTTGGCTGGTGTAGTTTTAGATGGAAAAATGCCAGGAGTCCTTTAGTTGAACAGTTGATGACCAATCAGTCAAGTTCAAGTGAAAATTCTCAGAGTCTGATCTCTGGCTGATTGATTGGTGATTTACCTCAACTGAGTCATAAAGCCCTTCTCTGTGGATGTACTGGGAAAACTCCATATTTACTGAGGGTGGTGCTTATTATAAAACTCTGAGAACCATTGTTCTGGTATTTTAACCAACATCCTTTTTTAGTAAACCTTTTAATACACATTACTCTGTGTTGATGTGATCAGTTACAATTATGGAATTATATTACTGAAGAAGGACCTCAAACCTTAATGGAAACTCTGCCAACCATGGGTAATGTACTTCCTGCCAATGAGGAGACCTTCAGTGTGTTTGTGCTAGGAAACAGTCCTCTAATCCACCTACACCTTTCAACATCACTATTACCCCTAAGCCTTTAAAGCTAACCCTCTCCTACACCTATTAAAGCAATCTCTGGATTTAAATAAAACCTTGGCTGCCTGAGGTAATCGCTTTATCTTGGCAGCTGTCTGTCCAAAAAATCAAAGGTTAAACCACAAGGGCTAAATAACATGTTTTTTGGGAGCTGAATAAAAGAGAGCCGTCCATCTGCGCGTTTGATGGAAGTGCATGGAGATGCAGTCAGTGGACATCGCTGCACACTGTCTTGTGTCATTACAGGAATGACTTCCTCTGTGGGTTTCGCACCTTTAGGGAATAAGGAGGTGACTGTTCTCAATCTGACGTACGTACGACAGTGGAGCAGAAGTGAGGCTGGTGCATTGCATCAAGCCTTCCTCCCTCCTAGAATCCCACATACCTGCAAGCAGAGCAGCAGGCCAGCCAAGCTTCCTGGAATGTGTTTGTAGACTTGGAACAGAGGGGAGCTTATTGCACAGGTTGGGATGTGAAATATCCTCATGGCTTTGAGCTGGAGGCTAAAGCCCAACCCATTTTACTTGACCCCCTTCCCCCACTAAAATGATGGCAACAGTGGCTGGCACCAACTGCAATTGTTGTGGTATTTTATTTTTATATATATGTGTGTGTGTGTGTGTGTGTGTGTGTGTGTGTGTGTGTGTGTGTGTGTGTGTGTGTGTGTGTGTGTGTGT